>VZTR01025598.1:268464-303113 GCA_013400775.1 Chaetops frenatus
CCTGTTCTATTTTTCCACAGCAATACCCACTTTAATGGGTTTCAAATTTATAAAACATATGTTATATTAGCAAAAGCTTAGATACTAGCCCTCTTTACCAGTAATGTTTATGCACATCTAATAAATAGTAGCTTTCTCCAGTCCTGAACAAATTTACAGTTGGTCTTATGGAAGTGTCTCAGCTGAACTAAGGGTATCAGCCAAAGCTGTGTTTTGCCATCAAAGTAGTTCACGCTTCCATTGAACTGATGTGCAAGGAATTTTTCTGTCTTGCACACTTTCATGAGCACCTCTGCATTACTTAATTAGTAATTAGTTAGTAAACTCTTCAACAGCAAAAAATCAATAGTTGAATGTGGATGCCTCTCACACTCTCAAACGCTTTCTCACTAGTAACGGTCAAGGAAATCTCTGTCCTCTCAGATCACATTGCAATAACAGAATGCAGCAGGGAAATGCAGGAAATTTCTGCGTGTTACTGGTGCTTTGTGAGTCATGGACCAGAATTTTACAGAGATAGGTGCTAAGCAAACACAAGCAAAATATGTGACCCACTTTTTGAGACAGAAAACTGCTTCAGTTTATTGTTGGTAGTGCTAGTGGGACATACTTTTTCTTTTTGAACTATTTTCCAGTATTTTAGTACACTATAGACAAAATATTTTATCTTAATTACAGCCATTTGCTATTACTAGTACTACTGAGTGTAGTTACTGCTGGGTCCAGCTGTTCTTTCTGGAATGCAATGTGAATGTGGATTCACAGCAATGTGAACGCACTGCCTGCAAGAACCTCAAACGAGCCACCAATTCCCCAGCTGGATCCTGCCTCTGGGGAGCACAATGGCTCCTGATGAGCTGCAGCTTGTGTCATCATTCAGAAAAAGAGCTAGGGGCTCTCTAGGTAGCTATGTGGTGCTGTTCAAAGTTCTAAATGACTTACCACAGTGAGGTGTGAAGTCCCCCTCCAAGGGTTTCATACAGATCTTTTCTGCCTGGATGTGTTTCTGTGATGCTCATGTCTAAGCTGTCTCATTCAGCAGCAGTATAAAGTATGGGCAAAACTGTCATGGGCAGCCTGAATGTGCCTGGATTTACATGGCCTAGCACATACCACAGCATTTCCTTTCCAAACTTGTGGGGAAACTTACAAATTCCTCTAGATTTGTAGTCAGGGAGAATCAGAAAACATTGTTTCTGTTGGAGAGGGAGACAGCAAACATCATGTTTGGCAAATTTATGATTTGGAAACTTTGCCTTTGGCTCTTCAGAGGCCTTAAGAATCTATTTGTATTTCAGATAGGGCAGAATAGATCTACTTTCAGATCTATATAGATACCAGAGAGACCTGACTGCCCACATTTTTCTGATGATACTTTGATTTTGCTCCTATAATTCCTTTCTATCCAAACTCACTTTCTATGGAGCTCTGGATCTGAAGGTAGGAATGCAAACTGGTGCAGACAAGTGGGATCAGCAGGCTCCTAAAGGCTTGGGAGGTGTCCCACCATTTGTTCTACAAGTTTGAGTCCTAGGCAGAACCCAACCCAAGCCAGATTTTGCTTTCTCTGCTTACTGCTTGCTCTCATTTCTCCTCTCCTTTGTCCATTTACTACAAAAACTTCTAACCTCCTGGAGCAGCAACTATACATGAATTTCATTGTACACAGTGGAACTAAAAAGCTCAAGTAAAATACATGATCACAAGTTCTGATACAGGGATGGTGGTAAATCTTGGATGAGCCTTTTTGCTCCTATAACTCTTTAGCGGGGTAGAGATGACACGAAACAAACCTCAGAATCCAGTGTTATTTCCCGGGCACAAGTTCATTATTTATAGAGCTGTATTGAAGTTCATTCAGGCAAGTCTCTTGGGCTTTTCATGTTTGGGCAGAAGATGCTTTCTCAGGAGATTTCTAGTGCTTCCACCCCCAGTCACAGTGGAAAATCTTTCTCATAACTTTACATCCCCAACAAATAATAAACAAAACCTGTCTGGTTTTGCTTCATGTTGTGAGTAAAATGTAAGTCCCTGAGTCCAAATTCCCATTTTTTACATCAACCAAATCTTCATCTGTCTTCTCTGTTGTCAGTGTTTCATCCAGGACCGTTTCTACTCTCTAATACTACTTCAGACAATAGTTGCAACTGTTTGTTGTCTCGATCCGTCTTTATATGGCAATTAAGCCAGACAGGAGTGAAAACAGAAGATGCAGATAAAGACATTCTCATACAATTATAACATCATCTTGTGTGTTAAAGAATTGTTCCTTCATTTGATTTCCAATGTTTTTAAAGAAAGATTTATTTTGAATGAGTTCTCTTTAAACCTTTACTAATTTTGCAAGAAGTTATCCTGCTGTCCTTTGATCTCGAAATTCTAGGGATGGGATGATGTAGCTGACTGAAAGAAAGTCACAAAGTCCACAAAGTCTCCTTGAAAAAGGAGATTTTCACAAAACAATGTTTCCACAGGGTGACTAACCAATGTAAAAAGAAATAGGTACTTTCATCCACACTTAAAATATTGACTTTTTTTTTTAATATTATGAAGTTTTTTTGAGCTTTATAATGGTAAATAATGACATTCTGTAGAAGAGTAAGAAGTACTTGGTTATGTTTGTGTGTCTGTGAGAATACAGAGCTGCAGTCCAAAGAGTATTTTGTGTGTAGGCAGGGACATCTAAATTGGGATTTCAGAAATAAAAATCATCGTTCATGTTAAGAGATAAACCAGAGTCATTAGAGCAATGTGTGTTTCATAGTCCTGATCAGACAACTGGTATCTCAGTTTTTGAGAGTGGTCTGCAATGCTGCTGCTATTTTAACAAGGCATTGGCTGTCAAATCTCTCCTGATCCTCTATGTGTAGCTGAGTTAATCTCTGAGCATCACTGAGCTCATCTTCTTCCATGTGTCAGTGTAGGCCTATGTTTGCTTTTGTCCTTAATCTGGGTCATGTTTAGTCTGTTTATGTATCTCATGGGTGTGACATTTTGCCTTTGGGATTAAAAGCTAAGCACATTGTAAAGATTTAGGACCAGGTAAAAATACATATCTCTTCTCAAAATTCTTGTTGTTGACAATATTTTCTCTGTTGTCTGCTTATTTTTGTTCTTTAGTGCTTTCCATTTATGTCATGTTTGCCCTTATTAGAGATTGGTTTGTTTCATGGTACTTAATGATCTTAGCTATCACAGAAAAATATCTTAGAAATAAGATATCTGCACTTAGAAAAATATCTGCACTTCAGTATGGGTGGCTGGGCCTCCTTGAGCATTACAGCTGGAATGCCTAGTATTTTGATTCTGTGTTATCTCTTTACTACACAATAACCTGGACTTTCAGGTATGAACTAAAATGCAGAGGCACATGATATGTAGCCATATCTGACAGCTGCATAGAATAGAAACTAATTTTAGTAGTCTTTATTTAGTTACTACTTTAATATTTTTTGGATTTTGAAAGATGGATTAAATCCCCTAATTTGGCCCAACCTTGATAGTTACTGCTGGATAATGTTTGTAAAAACATGTTTCCATGTGTTTAGCAAACCTTACAACTCTGAAAGTGACATTCAGACAGAAGGACCATAAAAGACAACTACACTTTATGTGCCCTGGCATTGCAAGTATCTGGGAATGGGATTGCACAATTTAAGAGTGCAAACCAGGGACACCCAGTGCCTGGTTTAAAGGCTGAACCTAGGGTGCTTACAGGGAAAGAACCTTGCTCATGAAACAAAGGTGTGTGTGCAGGAGGAGGGTGGGTCACACGCAGTAACAGGGAGCATTAATTAAAGTCCTGTGTGATGCCATTAAGAAGTCAGCTTAAATAGCTCTAAAGGAGAAACCTGGACTCCAAAATCTCGGGGACCTTGGTAGTTATGTCCTATCTTTAATGAAGTCAAGTGGCTGAATGCTAGAACAACTTTGTAATTACTCCTGAGTAAATACAGACCTCTAATGCAAGTAAACAAATATTCATATTGTCAGATCCATGTGTTGCTGTTGTTATTCTCCCTATCTGGGACCACTTTTGCCCTCAAAAGTTTTTACTGAATGTATGAGTCCTCTGAGAAGTATATTTGTAAGTTCTTACATTTAATGTCACTGGACTTTACTTTTCCAATGTCCTACAGGAATTACTAACTGATAACATTTCTACATTAAAAAAGAACTGGAAAAATCGGATTCTAAGATTTATAGCATTTCATAGGCAAGGAACCATCGTTTCAAATCATCATTTACATTTGTTTGCAAGTCTGGAGTACGCATATACATAGAATGGCATAAACCAAAATCAAAATCTAAGATCTAGATATGATAACCTGTGCCTACAAATGACACATTGAAACAAGTAACTTAGGTTGACACATTTTCAGTAACCTAGGTTCTTATACACCCTGAGTTTTAAATCAACACAATATATTGATGGATTGAATAGATGAAGTCAAGTTGCCAGAGGAGATGTTTCTCCTGGAAGTCACTATCCTCACAACAAGAGAAACTGAATTGTACATGAAGCAGCTCCTGAAAGCACATCAGTGCAGAGGAGGGATCCTCCAAGTGATACATAGGCTGAGGAATGTAGGCAATCATTACTTCCGTCACCCAGGTTCATCTATTGCCTAGAAATCCAGTGGAAAGCCCTGGTTAAGGTCTGTGAAGATGTGGATCAGGGATGTTTGGAATTAGAGAACTGAAAAAGAAAGAAAGGAGGAAGAAAGCAGCTGAGAGAAGATCAATGGTTTGTCATCTGTCAATGTCATTGCCAAGGCAAGTTGTCCCAAAATGTTACTGTATTCTGTAATTTATAAAATTACAGATGCCTGGCACAACATCAAAGCAACCTGTATTTGTCCTTAATGAGTGCCTTCACAAGAGAAACTGAGAATTCACATGCTTTGTGTCTTACTTAACTATTTAGCCCATAAATCCAGATTCTGAATATTCTGAAAATGTGAAGATTAGCATCTTGAAGTATTTAAATATTAAAATGAGGCTTTGATTTGGAAACTACCACATGATTATTTTTCCTATTTTCTTTCTTATTTATTTATCATAGAATATAAGATACTCAATTGAGCAAACAAGATTTTTTTTTCTTGTGGTACTTTTTCACTTCTACAGTCTCACTGGTTGATATGCTAGCCTTTCTGACACTGCTTGTAACCCTTTGATGCAGAATTCCATCTGATTTTGTTTTCTATTGTTTCAGCTTTTTTTGTGGCATTACATTTGGTTTATTTCTTCTTTTTCAACAGTTTTAAATACCAAGAGCCTCGTAGAAATAATCCACTGACTGAAAAGACAAAAGTACTCAGCATGGCCAAAATAAAAGGTTATTTTTCCTCACCTGAAAGAGAATACTTAAATTTTTCACCTGCCTGTTCTCAGTTTTCCTGGGTTAGAAATCAAATGTCAAATGTTATTGTACTGGATCTGACAAAACAAAATGGGTTTGCATATGGTCTGAGCACTAAAACAAATATGACTCACTGACAGCAACGTTTTCTCACCCTTCTTTTTCAGTGTCTGGGAACTGCATATCAGTTCTTTGTCCCATCTGATGAAGTCCTTTGTATACAGCATTTGTGGCAGCTGTACAAACTACATCTTTGCTGGGATGGATTACACTGATCTTGGGGGCTTTACACTTCTCTGTGGCCAGGAGACCTGACTCTGAGGGCAGACCGTGCTATTGTCCTCTTCTCTAGTAATCCAACTGACACCCTTTGGGAGGCATTTAAATGCTCCAAAACAGAAACCAGACTAGGACTGGACCAAAAATAAATTCATAATCTTAATGTATGCTGTTATTTTTTATTAATTCAAGGGCCACATCTGCTGAAAATCAAATTCCTCACAATATTTTAGATTGCTGCCTCAAGGTAATGGACATTTGAAATTCTCTTCCTGATGCATTCATTGTCCTATATAATGCTTGTTGAACTCATTCAATGCTGTTTACATGAATTATCTAGTCTACAGATGAGAAATTATTTGTGTTCTCTTTTGATTAAAAAAAAAAGTTCATTTTATTAGGGGTATTTCCCATCACTTAAATCTATGAATAAGTATAGAGAAGTAAGTGGCGATGTTTTCTAAAGATCTACTCATATTACATAACTCCAAGTGTTCTTAGGTTAAACCAAACCAAGTCAAAGTTCTGGAAGTTTTCCCTTTTTCTATAGATTTTAATATACTGAATAATATAAATGTTATGGAACACTTATGTGGTATGCTAACCTTTTATAGACCACAGATCTAGCCTTCTATCCAATTACTTCCTCTCTAGCCTTGATAGAAAAATTATTGCTAGAGGTACACAGAAAATTCATACCTAATTCACCTACTGTAACCTGGGGTCTTTGATGCCTCCTGTGTAGATTTCCTTCTTTCTTCAGTACTCCACCTCCCTAAATCCTGAGGGTACCAGTGCATGGGCACCTAAAGCTATCCATGTGTCTAGATTTTCTTCCCTGTGAAACAGGAGACTGTTCACAAATTGACAGTGCCCACTGTCTGCCCAAATGCCTCTGTCTTCTCCATTCCCAGGGAAGTGTATAAAGTCCTGCAAATGGCCTGGGAACTCACTCAGAAAGCTGGGCTCAGATCACAGCTGTTGTCCACTACCACTTCCAGACTGAGATACCTGGAGTATATTTGAGATGGAGAATTGTTACAGGAGAGGGATCTTTCTCCTATACATGTATCCTTAGCTTTCCACTGTCCAAGCAGAAAGAGAAAGCTAAAAGAAACAGAATGGCTTAAAGAAAGTTTTTTTTTAAACTCAGCAGTTCATGGAAAGAAGATTGGGAACACTGATAGGGCATAGGGGACAATTAGAAGGAAATTTTTACCAGAAAAAGCAGAATTTTGAGCTCCTATTGGAAAAGATGTCTGACGAGAGGTAGGTGGCATCAAGGCTAGAAAACCTGACAAAATATTACATGGATAAGTTTGAGAAAGCTGGAGAGCATTCCCTTTTGGAGACACCTTTCTTGGGAGCAGTATAATCTTCTTACAGCACCTGGAAGGCCAGAAGTCCAAACCATGCACCATCAGCGTTTAGATCAAATAAATGAGGACTAAAGTCATGTCAGCAATCTGTGTCCTCCTTTGGGGACCACCTCACTCTGAAAAACATCATGCACATACCAACCTCCACACTTGTCTGAGTCAATGGCCCTGGGTCATTTCAAACAACCCTGAACCTCAGCTGGTATCAGCCAACAGCAGCCTCTGGCAGTTCACACAGGCTCTCTGTAAACACACTGAAAACTTCACACATATCCCAAGAGAAAACAGGAACTATAAGGGAGTCTGTGTGTGCACCAAGGATGCTTCCAGCCACTCATTGCATCTATAACAAGACCAATCTGAAGGCATTGATTTGTAAATAAACAGGCTCAGAACATTCACATCTAGTCACCACGAGCAATTTCACAGAATTCAGCCTGGAGAAATTTGGGTTTAGAAGTTTCCCGACAGCAATTACAGTGTAACATGTGAACTCACATCCAGGTGTAGTGTAACTGTATTTATGGGGTGGGATAAGCATAAACTTCCTCGAAACTATACTTTGACCATGGTTGTCGACCCTTTGCTTCCTTTGTTTTCATGAATGCAGGCCACTGTCAGTCTGCACTACTTGTCCACCTTCATTGTACCCTGACAAAGAAAAGTGCAACAGGCTTGACAAAGAACAACTTTCATCACAGAGTTTTCAGCATCCTCAGATTTACATGTTTATGCCCTAAGGAAGAGTAGAAATAAATAATTCACTGTAACATCCACAACTTTTTAATTCAGAGCAATTTTGGGGGGAGTGGAGGAAAGTGGAAAAGAAGAGTTAGGCATTAACTCATTCATATGTGGTAGCAGATTGAAAATGATGCCTCATTTTCCACTCCTTACTCCCAACTCCCATTGAGATGTCGTTGAGAGCAATATGAAGAGCAATATCTGATTCAGTTCTGCAGCCCATCCTGAAGATGGTCAGGGTAGAAATAAAGCAATGGAAAGAAAGCGGAAGGTATCTTAGGAAGGAGCTTTTTTTTGCCTGTCCATGCACAGTGCCTGCCATTCTGTCGTGTGCAAACATATTTTACTGGCACTGAGATGAATTTTTTTTTTTTTTTAAGTTTCAAGGATTATATCTGGGTATAAAGAGTGTGGTTTGGGTGAGGCCAATTAAGCAGCTTCTCTAATATCCAATTTTCTTTCCAAAGACCACAATGAAAAGATTGCAGATTTGTGAAGAGGAATGCCATTCCAGGGTAGGAGAGAACATGTCTTGGTGTGCCACCTATACTGAGAAACGAGAATAGCTAAAAACAAATACTATAGCATCTCCAAAGCCGAACCAGGACTGTAAAAGCAAGTCAAGTTATTTCATCAAAAAGGCAGGCTCATAAATTTGAGGGACTCCCATAAATACTCTGATGTTTACTCCAGAGAGAAGAAACCACGGTGTCTGAGTGCAGCTCAGCTCTTTTTTCAAGAGCTGCATGATTAAAATCTGTCATTATGGCAAAGATCTGTGCTTTGGACAATCTCGCTAATTGCTAACAAAAAGGGGTCTCTACTTTATCTGCCTGGATCTGTAGCAGATTCCCCAACAATGCCTATATTCTTGTCCATTGCACTTTTGCTCAAACTTCCAATGCATGTCTCCTACTTCATTCTGAACATCTCAGTGAGATATGAGGCACAATCTCCTTTACCTTTTTTCCTCTTGTTGTTTCCTCCTCTTGCTCCTGAACAAGTTGTACTCTTTGGTATTAGTATTCCAGTCACATACTCACATGACTCTACCCTACCAAGTTTCTGTTATGTCAATTAAGTTGTAATTTTGATCTTGCTTAAAGTGTTCTGGCTCCATTATATTTATTTAGATACAGTTTACATTAGTCTAGGCTGAGCATCAGTTGTTTTGTTTTCTTTTTTCTTTCTCCAATGACATTTTTTTAAAGAATCAGAGTTTTTATTTGTTCAGCTTATTTGTTTAGGCCAGTGTGGGTCACATTTATCTTGACATGCACGTCACCAGTCTGACGAGATATTTTAACATATATCGAATCTACACTGAAGTTTTTTCTTTGCTAGGTGGAGCCCACTTTTTCTCATCAGTCCTTCCCATCCCATCATGGAAATGCACGGCTATGCTGAGGTAACCAAGATCTTCCTTCTCGTTCCCATCATTACCTGCATCTCCTGATGCAGGGATTAGGATTCTTTGTCTAAGTACAAACTGCAATCAGGAGTGCTTCCAGGCCTCTCTATCTTTTCACCAAGGAAGTGCCTACACCACAAAACCCACAGTAACCACTCACTGTCATAGGGCCTCTTGGCTGCAGGAGGCTGAAGTAACCTCTGATTTATTTAGGAGAGAGACAAGACCTAAGACTTTTTTGCAAAACTGGAATGTACCTGGACCCTAATTTATGAAATTCAATGCAATGTCTTTAATAAGATTGATCCTAAAATGCAAAACCAAGAAAATAATTGGACTGAAATAGGCATGTGAAGACCTCCTACTCTTACATCTATACTCCACAGTAGGATCACCTATATTAAAACTGTTCATGAATGATAGCTGACTAACTGTACTTTTAAAAATAGCCAGTAACAGGACACTGAAGTCTATCACAGCCCATCTATTTCAGTACTTCACTATCCTACCTTTAGCTTTTCCTAAGTCAAACAACTTTCCTCTGCTGGAGTTTACTTGTTCTAACCACAATTCACATGGAGAAAAATTTAATCCCTCCTTCTTTGCAAATTTTCTGGATCTATTCTAGTAAAATAAACAGAGCCAGAACACATCTTGAAACAGTGCACCATGATTATCTACTATTTCATGTTTCTAGAACAGACCTTCACAGATTTTGGACACTGCCCTGATTGCTTTCTAAACACAGTCTGAGACTTATAATCAGCTTAGATGAAGATATGTTGCCATAAAGGGTAAAAAAGTTTAGAGGCCAGATAATCTCTTCAGGCCAAAGAATAAACTCCATCTATCTAGCATTGTTTATTTTCTTTCAGAGAAATATGCCCTTTATATAGTTAAGAATACTTATCAACTCTCCTTTCTTTGGACTAAACAGTATCAATCTCAGTCTTTCTTCACAGACTCCAGATCACTCCCACTGAAGTTCGTTTAGTTTTCATCTGACATTTCCAAAACTGGTTCCTGAAGTGCAATTCCCAAAGTGCATTACTCAGTTGCCTGCTCACCAACGCTGAGTGAAGAGGAACATGATGATTTTCTGTACGCTACGAATAATACTTTCATTTGTGCACTTCAAATTGCTTCATACGGTTCTCATAGTACAGTCAGTGAACTTAATGTGCTCTAATTGATTTTGTAAATCTCTAACTCATTTAATACTATTTGATATGTTATTTTTTTACATCCCCATAACCCTTAGCATTTGTTTGTGAAGATGATTGCATTAGCAGTGATAGCACAGGCAGACGTTTCAGTAAGCAAAAATCATTAAATATTTTGACCTCTCTGGAGCTGCATTTTGATAGAATCAATTGGTGGTCATGGAGAGGTTCCTATGACTGCTGCATGTTCTGTGGAGCACTGAGAAATTTCTCGCAGAAGCTTTCTGCCTACCCATTTTTAAATTCTCATTTTTACTTCTCTGTGTGTTAAAATTAAATGTGAGACCGTTAAAACTTTTTAGAAATGAACTGTGTCTCATAGACCTAGCTCTTTGAAAAGAGTCCCTAGAAGAACAAATCAATAAAATTAGAATGCAGATGCAGATATATAAACACTTACTGTTGTCAACTGACCTCCTATCAATTATCTTGTGCTGTTCTGGCCTTTTTTGCCCATGCTGACTGACCTTGATGAATGTTATTTGTTTCTTGAAGCTTCAGTGGTGTGGTTTTTCCACTGGCAATGGTATGGTTATAGTGAAAGCCAGGCTCTACCTAGCTCTTACCTTTTGATGTGGACTTTGGTACGAAATAAAAGGCTGTGTGGTGGTCCACAGCAGAGCTCACAGGCGAGCACAGCTGGGCTGTGATCTGCTGGTGGAAGGAACAGTTGTTTGCCCAGATCAGCCCTCAAGGGTGACTGCATCCGTGACTCGGATGGGGTAAGGAAAGAAGTTTGCTAATCTGCAGTGTAGCTCTTGCTGACTGATAAAAGAATGTGTACAGTAGTCTCAGTCTTATCTCTTTAGCCAGGTTTACACTGGTGTGACACTGCTGAATTTAGACAAGCAGTTCCTGATTTACTGTAGGGTAAGGGCAGAATCAGGTCTGATTTTGCACAACAGCCCATAGAGATAACCCAGCTCTCCCTGGAAAATACCTTGTGTATATTTAAGAAAACTTCAATGTATGCAGGCATATTTATAGCCTTTCCGCACGTTGTGAGAATATTTTGCATCTTTCTGGTACCTCTGGATATAAAATCTTTCAGAGCTGAATCCAGGACAGATAAATCATGACTCCGGCTTCTTTCGCCCAGGGTAGCCTGCCTAAATCACCGCCACATTCCTCCCATAGCAGTCGTTTAAAATTAATAGCACATGCAGAGGAAAAACTAAACCCTTTGACGTCACTCCCGAAAGGAGGAAACATAAACAGAAAAGGCTTCTCGGCGGCGCGGGCAGCGCGGCGGGGATTGGTCTGCGCTGCGCGCCCGTGGCACTGACAGCACCTCCCAGCCCGCCCGGCCTGCGCTGCCTGACACGGGCAGCCAGACTGCAGCAGCCCCTGCGCTACCCCAGCCCTCGCCCTGGCACCAAAGTGCGCTCTCTTCCCCAGCCTCCTTGCTTCTTAAGGTGGTTTTCTTGGCTGGGTTGGGGGACTTGGGCAGGTTTTCTTTCCTTTCCTTTTCTTTTNCTGTCGTTACTTATTTCTATTCCCAATCCTGGATGCAGTTACTGGATTCTGCAGTACAAGTCTTCATGAACAAGCTGCACCGCTTAGAGATTTCACGGCATTCAAAGGTCACAGAACTGCCACTATGGTTAAATGTCTTGTTTAATGGTTGAGGTATGTACAGCAAATATAAAAGAGGCAGCATGATTATTTTTTGAAGGGGAACTAAAATTGTAAGGGGGAGAGGGAGATAATACTATTATTTATCGGAAAAGATTTTTACTGGTGATTGTTACTACAGCAACCGTTTTTTGAATTTCCTCCCTTTTTCTCTTTATTCAAACTAGATGAAAATTTTAACTTATGTTGATTTAACCATTTGATGGTTACAGAAGATTGCAAAAAGAATCTCTATTGTGGTAGTCCTTTCTGACCCCATTGGGGAAAGTGTGATTGATTTTTCTATATCTTTTCCTATGGCTCTGTGGCAGGAGAGGAGACCTGGGACTTGGCTGGCTTAGATGAAGGGAGAAGAAAACAGAAACTTGTTCCTATCCTGAGGGGTCTGTGAGTTTTTCTGAGCGTTAGAGCAGAGAGAGGAAGAGTTGAAAATAAACAGGTCAAGCAGAAAAGAATATCGGCCTCATTTTTAGGAGTACATGTACTGCTTTTGCTTTTTTTTTTTTTTTTTTTTTTTTTTTTAAACAACATGTTTAGATTACTTTACTTGGTTTGGGTTCAGAAGTTCAAAATTAAGAAGCAGCCTGAGCTTTGACTACCAAACAGATCCTCGCTGGGAGAGGAGAGAGCTGGTTGTCTTATATCAACACCAGTTTTCATACAGCTTTTGCTACTTAAACAGAGAAAAGTGGAAATTTACTCAGGAGCTGAAGTGATGTAGCCTGGCATCTCTTTGATGGCATATAGCTTCAACTCATATTTGAGCCAGTGATCTGCCTTGAATGAGTATTGCAGCATCACCGTGGGCAGTGTGTGCTGCAGTAAATGAAAGGAACTCCTACCATAAAATCAACATGGTTTTCAAGAGTGTGATTCTAAATTATAAGAGGAAGAGCCACTTGTCAGAGCTTGTGTGTGTGTATGAGCCGTCTTAAAAATAACTCCAGCCAACAGAGGAGATTTCTGTTGTTAATTGGATTAATATATAGGTATGTTCAATGATTAGCAGTCTTCACATTTCTCTGATTTGTGGAATGAGACTTTTTATAGCTCTGTTTGAAATGCTGCTGTAGATGTAAACCCTCTGCAATTTGAAAACATTTCAGTTTAACTTAAAAAAATTATACCTGAAAAACCAACTCCTCTAACAAGGAACAGAACATGAGCACATCTAACTCCTGCAGTGCACCCCATAGGGTTAAAAAAATTAACTACACTAGGCTGAAGCATGCTAGCTTAAGGACTGCAAAAATATTAGCTCTGAAATGCAGAGGATGTGCTATGTGCTGTGAATGGACAATTGCTATTCTGCAGTGCCTAGTGGGAAAACAAGGACTTTGTGTATTGCAAATGCATAACTGCAGCTCCTCCATTTCCTTTGCTCTATCTTCACTGATGACTGCAGAAACAAAGAGGGTTGTCATAGATGAGCTTTTTAGTGCCCCATCTCTTTGGAGATGCTGGAAGATATTTTCTCATATCATCCAACAACCCCAAATCGAGCTTAGTTGGGTGCACTGTTGTTCTGTAATCCCCATGTCATTTTCTCCTCCTCAGCCCTCCCCAAATTCTTGCCATGTGGACTGCCAGCTGTTTTCAAAAACTAAAGTACTACTTTTCTAGGCTCAAGTTTAGAGAGGCTGATATAGTGTTGGTTAGATGATTAATTTGTAATTAACTAAGAGTATGTCTCAGCCTATAGACTATAACCTGTTCTGTAAGGAAAACTCTGTAATTATATGAATATATTCAAGTTTCCAAAAGACAATCTGTGAGATATTTGCTTATAATAATTTCTGAGAAGCAAATTATTTGCTTCTTTTGATAAACAGTTTTTAGAGAAGCTGTGTTTTTAAGCTCTGTATTTACATGTTGGTGCAGCTGTGTTCTGTAGCAGCTACTAGTGGTGGTACTGATAGAAGATATGGTAAGTGGACTTCAGCTGAGGAAATGAGTTTTCCTGGTTTTGTAAGAAAAGTTCATCTGCAATGTTTCCTCTGAACAATCTCAATTCACCATCTAGAAAATACCCAATTTAAGATTGGCCTCTCTGCAGTGGATGAAACCCTTACTGACATTTGCACTCACATTGTCTCCAAGAAACTGTGTATTGCAGAAGTTGCGTGGGCTATGAATGGCTGCTTCTTATGAATTCATTTCCACAGGGTGGACAGGAGCTGTCACCAGTCAAGTTCCAGTGATTCCATCAGAGCAAGGCACACTGCTGAGCTTAATCCAATATACTGCAGATCACTTTTTAAAATTGTAAAATATTTGTGTAAAATAGTATATAAATATGTCATTATAACAGCAACTCCCCCTTCTCCATGATTATGTCCTTTTCCCCCTCTGTTTGCCCTATACCAGACCTCTAGGTAAGTCATAGTAGCAGACTGATTTTCCAGTGTCTTCATTGCAAGTATGATGTATGTTCAAGACATTCAATCATATGTAATTCCTTTTCACTCATCACACAGTTCTACCAATAGCTAAAGCATATTTTAATGAGAAATAGTCTGAAACTTGGCATTCTATGACACATATGGTTTTCTTGTAATTTTTCAATCTCTAGCAAGAAACTACTCTTGTACTGGCAGTTTCTTTTGTAGGAGCTCTATGAAGCAAAAATGCCAGCTACTAACCAAGCCATTACTGCCAATAAAGTAAAGCCTGACATGTCTTTATTTAATAACAAGAAATATTTAAGACTTAATCTCATCTCAAATCAAGGTAGATATGAAGCCAAAAGCTCTTGATGAGATTGATCCTGATTTGTGGGCTAACAGAAAAACAAGTCGTTTGGTGCAGCCAGGAAGATATCCCATGTAAATAGGAATACTTAGCTACTCAGTATTGTTCATCATCTCTTTGTTACTCTATTTTCATGCTTGAAATTATTACAACATTCCATGTACTTGTCACACGGTGAAAGTGAAAGGGACAGCTGGGGTCCTACCAGCTGCCAGAACAAAATTAAGTCTTTTGTAATGAAATGATGGTTCAGTATTCCTCCTCTCACATCCATATTGGGTAGAAGATATTGAAATTATGAAATTCATTTTTCTTGTTCCTCAGCCAACAAGCTGGCTTACCCTTGCAGGGACATCAATTCTTACACTTCCAGTGAAGCCTGGCTTTACATCTAGTGTGAAATTTGCACTTTTCACAGTCACAAGCTTCAGGGTGTAGAATTGACGTTATTTAGAGTTTATACTCTGATGACACTGGGGCAGAGATGCAGCCTAAGTGTAAGCCTAAGATACAGCAAAAGTAGTTAAGAAGTTCTGATGTTTTTCTTTCTCTGGCCACCACAAGGTGCATCAGGTTTGGAACCTAAAGATGAATAATGCTGAGAAGATGGATCACAATGCCAGTTACACATGTGCAATCAGATGAGGACTGCTAGTAACCTTTTGTGTTTCACAGTAAATGAGTGGAAACCAAATAACATGCCTTCTTAACAATAGCAGCAGTTTTTCAGATCTGAAATATCAGCTTTGTATGAATACTAGAGAGGTAGAATGCATTTGTTGTATTTAAGACAATTTGTTTAACTAATTCATAGAATTTGAAAATGCAAAGTCAATTTCTGCAAGGTTTTTCTGCAAAAAGGATTCTTATCCTAGAAACTCCAGAGAACTGTTAAATTTAATTTTTATTATCATTCTTACTACAACACCATTTCAAAAATATTGCATTAGAAAACAATACTTGAAGATCTGAACCCTGTCATTTCTGTTATCCTGTAACAGACTGGGGGATTCAGAAGATATATTGCAAGGGTTCACAGCACTTAGGTCTGGGCTAGTGATAGCTATCTGTTTTAAAGCCTCCATGTTTAAACTAGAAAATTAATAAAACAGAGCCAGATCGGATAGAAGAGAGTGTATTTTGAGAGGCCAGACTTCAGTGACAAAACTGTAAAGTGAAAAGTTTGTGACAGACAATTCACAGCAGTCGAGTGAATTAAGCATTTCTTTTGCACACATTGAATAGTGTGATATCATCAGTTCATTGATGCAGTAATTTTGATATACATTTGCCACTTTTTCAGTTCTTTGAAGAGTGAAAAGTCTAGGGCTATCCTTTAATTATGTAAACAGTGGCAAATGAGAGAAACTAAACTAATGAAAGGGTCTTGTTGAGTTGTATTTTCTTATTCTGTTCTTCCTCCCAGTAGGAGCTGTGAGTGGGGATGGATAAGAACTCAGTTTAGCTACTTAAGTCACATAGTCTTGTGGTGGCATATGATATTCTTCTGCTGGCTTGTTGTCCAGCCAAATAAGACATCCAGGTTGCCTGGATGCATAAACATAACTGATGACCTCTTCCTCTTAATAGGTGGGCATGAACTGTTGGGATTCTTCCAGTCACACACAGAGACAAATTTTGTTACATTTTAGCCAAGGAAGAATTGCCAGCAGACACAAGCTGCAAGATTTACTTCTTTTTGTGTAGGTTATTAAAAAAAAAAAAAAGGTAGAAACAAATATTTAGAAGGAAACAGTTGCAGAGGCTTTTTTTTCTGTAGCTGGTACGTTTGTACTCGTTACCCACAAAAATTTCTGGTATGAGAAAACTCACCAATACCTCACTATGGCGTGTGTTAATATTGGCAGTGTAGGGTTTTGAAAAGAAGAGCAGAGGACCTCCTGTCAAATTAAGTTCAACTACTTGTCACTGTGGCACAAAAAAACATTTGTGGGGCAACTGCTGTCAGGACCTGTATACAATTTTCTGCATGGTTGTTCACAGCAGAGTCTGCGATACTAACCTAGCTGTACTTAAGAAAGGTGTTTTGAAAAGGATGATCATCACCTTTCAAAGAATAAAGCAGGAGGTAGGCACCTTTTGACTGACTGTGCAGCAACTCAAGAATGGCATAGAGAGGTATATATCTGTAAAAATGAAATTAAGGACCATCAACTTAAATAGAAAACTCTCAGAGAATGGTTTTGATCTACTGTGTGACCAGTCCTGTTCCCGTTGACAATTGCCCTTTACTACTTCTGAAAGAAAGGATATTTATGCTCATGTCCTTATTTCCTTCTCTTTCCCCCTACCCAACTTAGCATACTTCCGACAGGGCACGTAAAGACTGGCTAGCATCTGGGGCTTGTCCTAATTTGAGGTGGCAGAGTTAGCATGAAGTGTGCAAGGATTCATCCTTTGGTAAGAGAAGTGTGGGTCCCCAGGTTGCTGCTGTGCAAGCAAACACATATTGACGTGAAACGCCTCAGTACTTTCTCAAAAATTCAGCTGTCACCCAAAGGGTGTGGCTATTTTCCCCTTTATGCACAGTGATCTGGGTATAGAGTGACAACAGGGACCTCTGCTTACATAGCTCCAGAGGACATAATCTGCTTCGTGTTTCTGTAGAGGAGCATATATGCAGCTGCACACTGAAGTACACTAAAGGTGGGCAACACTTGACATTTTCATTGATGAGTTTTGCCTTTTCCTCAATTGACCACCTGGCTTTAAACCTGTGAGAAGGTTAGAGAGAAAGAGGGCTTGGTGCATACCAGGCTGGTGGGATGGAGGAGAAGACCTCACATAGACACCCAGAGAGAGGTGAAAACAGATGCATGACACCTTCATGGAGGAAACATACTTCTGGCTTCATGTTAACTGACCACCATGTTGAAACAGGCTATTTTCTAGGGCCCTTTCTGTTTCAAATGTTGGAATATGACTTGGCTCTGTATTACTTATGCAGAGTCATTTTTGTTTTACACACTGCCATAATAGCTGAGTATCTATTAATAAAAGCATTCTATTAGCATCAGAATGGCCATCATAAATGTAATTAGGCAGTGTATCTCCAGTTTCATCAATATGGTCATTAGAAGACTGTAGGACAGCCAGGAAAACAATAATTAATCCTGATTAATAAAGAAGGACTTGCACACATTAGTGAAGGAGAGAGAGGACTTTGCATGTTCTAGTCTTGGGAGGACAGCTAGCTGCTTTCTGCTTTAGCAGATATGAGAACACTTATTATAAAGCACTCTTGAAAATGCTCTTACAATACTAAGTAAAATTCTCTCTTAAAAAATAATTTTCTTGAACAAACTGTAAGTATCAGCTATAAAGATACAACTGGAATGTATTTCTTCACCAAGCAAATTCCTTCAGTGCACAGTTGATTTGTTTTTCTAGGACTGCTTTGAAAAGCAGAAGAGCTAAAAGATAAAAACAAGACTCAAATTGGAGTGCTGTATGACAGTGTAAAATGTCATGATTTTACTGAGTTTAATAGGACTCCATCAATTTATACCTGTGAAAGATCAGACACACTGAGCTTTCAGGACCAAAATGAATTCCTTCTCTTCAGTGGTTAGATCATATTTTAGATTCACTAACCTTGCATCATACCTGTTTCATACCAGCTTTCCACAACTTCCTCAGCACTGTGGTACCACAGGGCTGCTTTTGTGGTTCCACAGAAGCTGTGATGCATCCTTTTCCTTCCATCACACTCTAACCACCCACCTTGTCTCCTTCCCTTTCTCACAGAAAATAAATGTTTACCAGATTTTACTTGAAATCAGATCTCCACATTTAATTTTTAGCTTATGTGCTAGCATCTGCAAAACTGTATATATTTGTAATACCGAAGGGGCTGATGTTGCTTGTTTTCAGTAAAGACCATGATCAGTTTTAAGGACACAGCTATGTAAGTAATATTTTTAAAAGCTGAGGAAACAGGAAAACAGTAATTTTCTTTAGGAACCAACATGTACTCTGCTGTATCACAAGAAATTTTTCATGTAGTAGGATTGTAACATCCTGTTTCTTTGAACCATGAAACTATAACTATAACAATCCTATCCAGTACCAAAGTATAACCTCTATAATAATATGGTAACAACCAGTGCAACATGAGAACATTGAATGAAGTTCATCCTACATGTCATCATCAAAGCTGATAGAAATGGCCAGGCTTTCAAAAAAGCTAAAATTCACTTTAGCCTCTAAATGAAATGGCTGGATCTGAAAAATTGTGTGTTAGAGGTTGCCTGGGAAATGCTTTCCCTTTCTACCTCAGACAGACAGAAGTAGCCAATAGTCTGTTGTTACTGCTTTCAAGAAGGTGTGGGAGAAAAAGATTCAAGTTCCTTCTCTGCTTCTGAGGTAATCTTTCCTGAGCTGGATTACCACTGCAGTGTCCCCTAAGGGTTGAGCTCTGTCTTCATGGGGGCTGGCAGAGGCAACCCACGGTCCACTGCCACGCCTGTAGCCCCAGCATGGAACTCGAGCTTCCACACTGCTGAAGGACACACAAAGATGGTTTCAGGCAGACCTGCAGCTTCAGGAATTCTGTCCTGGACCCAAGAAACTTTTCTGGTAGGTGTTTTCTTCAAATGAGCATCTCCTTCTGAACAACTTTTGTACCAATGAATAGTTGTTTTTAAAAAGAAAGCTCAGATATATTTTAAAGGGTCGGGGGAGAGGGTGGGCAATCTCACCTCTACTGCAGAACGTTCATTTCACTCGTGAGGACTGAGGGGTACGGAGACATTCTTTGGTTTGGGTGCCTGCTCATGGGCTGAGGTGAGTGACAGATGGTTGAACTACATGGTCTACAAGGTCTCTTCCAACTTTGATGATTCTGGTGAAGTTCTGATTCCTATCCAGTCACCATTTTGAAATGTCTGCTTAGCTTTTATTTTATAACACCTTAATTGAAAGCTCAGAGGTCACTGAAATCTTTACTTTCCAAATCTTTAAGCAATCCTTTTCTCACTCTCCTACCCATAGACTTAGTTCTACTTCTGCTTATTATTTTTCAAATAAGTGGGGGGAAAATCAGAAATCCATGCTTTATTTATAGGATATCCATAGTGCTGAATAGATAATTTCTGCATGAATATTTGCTTGTAGAGTTCCCCCCCCCCTTTTTTTTTTTTATCCGTGAAACCAATTTGCTTTATAAAGAGGTTTTCATGTGCACTACAGGTGTGCTGTTATTATTGTCATCCCTCCCCCAAATTCAACCTTTCAGGGCTTCTCTACCAGAGTGAAGGAGTGTTTTTATTTTTTGCTTAAACACCATAGCAAACATTGTTTCAAAGCCAATAATACGACAAAGAGAGGGTTATAATGTTTTATAATATGTCAGCTGATCAGGAAACCTCTTGGGGGGCAACATCACAGTTATCTGGACTACCTAATAAGCCACTGCAACTTGGTCTCACTACCTTAGAATTTTTAAATTGGTATTCATGGTTTTAGGGCATCACTTGGATAATAATTTTTAAAAATTTTAACCATGTTTACTACTAATATGAACTAACTGGAGCTGACTTCTGCTATTTTCTAAGTATTAATGAAAGCTCTTTCACATTTCCCGAAAAAAATAAAGCTAAAAGCTTTCAATGTCAATTTGTGCTTGGCATTGCACCTTTTTATTATAGCTGATGAAAATTAGTTTGCCAATAAGCACACCAGTTTTAAAATGTCTCAAAAGGTCCTGATGTTTAAGAAGTAGAAAATAATTAGTAGAGAGGTCTCAGTGCTTTCTAGCTACCCTTTAATTGTCATCTGTTGACAATACTTTGACAGTTGAACTTCTTCAGCTCTGACTTTAGGAGAATTTCAGAAGCCTCTGAGCTAATTCCTCAATTTCTAAAGACATTTTCTGAAACAATACATTGAAAGGGCATTTCTCCTTCGTGAATCTGCTACCCTTATTTTCTCCTGAGAACACTTGTCTTAAAATGATATTTTCACCACATTGATTTATAGGTTCTGGCATGGGAAATAATGTTCTTTCTCCTAGCAGCAGACAGAAAATTAGTCACAATCTGATGTTAACAAATTATTCATTACCTAAACTGTTTTACACATTATTAAGTTCAACACAAGCAAATCTAATGCCTTTGTACCAGGGAGTTCTTGCCCATGTTGCAAGTATACAAGACATTAATTGATTTATAAAGTAACAATAGTAAGTCAATCTCTGTAGCTAACTGGGATCCAAATTGTGATACCACTGGGTTCTGCAGAGAAGTGCCACTTGAGTGCAGCAGAGAGAAAAGATTGGTTTAGCTAATTTACATTAAAACATCAAATATGAATAATGCTGTCAATACAGTTGCTCTTGTGGTTCTTCTTGGGACATGAGATTCAACATATTTTACCCTCATATCTGACACACTACATATTTGTCTGTGCTGGCAACAACTAAAGTGAAATGTAGAGAATGATAGGGTGCTTCTGAGATACAGGATGCTGTAGATTTCAGTGGCAAGGAGAACAGAAAAGCTTTTATGAAGAGTCAGCCCACCTCTAGATGTTTCTACTAAGTCACCAGTGGTGCTATAATTTTCAGCTGGTCCCTTAAATTGCCCTCACTGCTTTTCAGAGTCAAGTACTTGCTGAGCACACAGGTTGTTTATTAATTAATGTCCCTCTGCATCTTGCCAGTGAACCTTTGGCAGTTCCTGCAGTCCCTTGCAGCCGGAAGAGGAGCTCATGGAATCATGGAATGGGTCAGGTTGGAAGGGACCACAGTGGGTCATCAGGTCCAGCCTCCTGGCTCAAGCAGGGTCATCCTAGAGTGCACGGCACAGGACTGCATACAGACGGTTCTTGAATATCTCCAGTGTGGGAGACTCAACAGTCTCTCTGGGCAACCTGTTCTGGTGTCGATTGGAAAGTCAGTCATGTAAAGGAAATGGCCTTAGCTTCAGTCCAGGCAGGTGTGAAACTGAGTCAGCCTAAGTTGAGATATTACTGTGTATGTTATAAGAAATTATAAGGTGATTTTCATGCTTCCTGCATGCAATGGCATTTACTGTTCTCAGACTCTAGTATAAAAAGCTGTGTTGATGAAAACCCTCATATAGACAGAGGATGTTTCTGAACAGACTGATGAATAAAGCCTTTTTAAGATAGGCTTTACCACTATTAGTTTTACAAATAGAGGCATAGAAAAAGTTTTAGTTTGACTTGGCCACCCAACACTTTTCCTTTAAATGTAGATTCTTTTAAGGTCCAGATTCAGAATTTTCAAACTTACCCACTTCTTTAAAATGTTTTGGGGGACCCATTTTGAAAATTGCGACCCTTCTGTCCATATTTTATATTGCATTCACAGCATCTGCTTGCTACTTCTAAAAATTATCTTATTAATGCATTTAGGGATAAAGAATCTTTTATCTAACTAATTTTAAAAACTTTAAATACCAAAGGAAAAATAATCTTTTTTCCTCTGATTGCGAACCATTGCAAGTACACAGTTGTTCTGATCTGTGAACAGAGTTACTGGCAGTCAATGCACGGCACTGTGGGCAGGCTTCAGAGGAAGGAATAGCCTCATCTACCAGAAGATATCAGAAGCATTTCTGACTGTGGTTGATAAGAGAGTGAAAGAGAGAAAGGCAAGCAGACATGGTCTCAGAGACCCTGTATCCCAAATAGGAACATGATATCATGTTCAGACTCCTACCGAATGAAATGCTAGCCTAGGAAAAATTGTATTGAGCTAAGAGATTATTTAAGGCTCTTGCTCTATGTTGCAAAGTGTGTTGCAGTAGCAGCAGAGTATGAAAATATTGTATATAAAATGTAAGTCAGATAAGTAACAGTCATTTAAGTGAGACACCTGTATTCCCCACAGGTAGAAATGCAGCTGTATTAAAGGCTGCTTTCTGGAAATGGCTTCCCTCTCTGTGCATAAATCTTTTAAAAGTTGGAGATTTAAGCTTTTGTCATTCCACATTTTCTAACTCAGAAAATACTTTTTTAATTAATTCAGAGATCATTTAGTGTTTAAATGCAATACTTAGGCTTTCTATTCCTTGTTTGTGAATCTAGTTATTTGACTGCAGAACAATCAAACATTTACTTAAGCAGTTTATGTTGACAGAGTTTTCTACTATGGAAATTTGCCATTTCATAAAATAAATAATTTGTTATGGCAAATTTCTCTGTGTAGTAGGGATTGGGAGTCCTTGTACTGAGGATAGAATGAATTCATGTATCGCTTTGATTTTTACTGTTTAAAAAAATAAAAATGAAGTGTTCAGTTTACCTACCGTATGCACCCTGAGTACAAACTGTACCCATCTCCCTCTGAACCCAAAGCACAGACTTGTTTCAGCAGGCAGGGTGGAAACCTCACATACCCTGGAGCTCTGTTTTCTATAGGCACCCTCACAGCAGAGAATGCCAAATCAAGTGATCCCATAGCTCTGCTAAGAGTGCAGCTTTCCTCAGCATCACTGGGCACAGCTCAGGCTGTGAGCAGAATCTCCCACGGAGAATTTGTCGTCTCTGACCCAAAAGCTCTGGCTCTGCTTCCCATTGTGCAGGCAGGGTGTGGGCAGATAGGGAGTGAAGGGGTGGAGCAGGAAGAAATGGGAAAGGGTGGATACAGAGAATGATGGGGGGAAATTGCACTGTATCTTAAACATGTGTAATAATGCGCCTTTCTCTATCTGATACGGACTCTAAAATTGCTGATAATAATTCAAATCATCACTGCTATAAAATTGCTGATATTAGGTCTATATCAGCATTGTTTCTCCTTGTTTCCTTCAAGTCTTGATCTTTTGACACTCCAGTATTTTTATACAAGTTGTTCATAAAAAAAATTTAATCCATTAAACTTCAGGGTTCTCAGGGGCTTGGGTGGAGCTTTACACAGATTTCTTTATGGTGGTGGGCTGCGTGTCTGTGGTGACATAAAGGCTGTCTCCAGCATCAGGATAAAGATTGTATAGGTGACATCTCTGTGAAATTTCAAAATGAGCTGCTAAGAAACCGAGGATTATCATATTCCTCAACACTTCCCTTTCCAAGTGCAAGAAATATGTCTCTCATTTTTTCAAAGAAATCATCACATGTTTAAAAGAGAGTAACTGAGACTGCAAAGCATATATAAGAGATACCACAGTCCTAGTTTATGCTGTACTGGAAGGTATTCACCCTTGAACATGAGGGATAAAATAGAAAAAAACCTGAGAAGACTGCTGAAAACTTAAAAGATTTGCCCTTTAGGAACAAAAACCAATGAAGATCACTATTTATTTATTCCAGAGTATTTTTTAACCTCACTGGTTCCTCCTGTGACATCCCATTACATGCAATTATCTGGACCATTCACACACTCTTTGAGAATTTGTTATGGCAATTTTATTTGATACATTAAATAAAAGTCATCATTACATTACTTGCAAATAATGTGTTTCACAAGAGCAATAGTATGTTCATTTTTTTTTTAATATGGAGAACTGTGATTTTAAATACTTTGAATTTTTTAGATCTTTAACAATGTATTTAATTATGTGCATAGCTTTGCATCTAGGAGTGTTTAAATACTAAGGAGGTGCCAATGTCTCTGCAGGTCTTGGCAATACCACTGCACAGTACCAACCATTGATCTCTCAATCACCAAATTATTTTTAGAAAGTCTGTATGATATTTAGGCAATGCTTGCTTTGGAAAACTGGCAGAATACACCTATGGATTTGAAGTATTTCTATATAATTCTAAATTTTATATCAGTATGAAAGATTTCCGTTATTAATTGCTTGTGAGTTATTAAATACAGATATGAAAAAGAAATTAGTATCTAACACAAACTCATAACGTGAAAGATCATGTCTGTGACTGGATACTTAAGTTGTCAAGGTATCCTGAAAAACTGCATGGTACAGAAAACTTGGTAGACATAAATCAAATTCTCTTTTTATACATGAAAGAAGAAACCTGCTTGGCTTCATGATGATCTTCCATGTATGGAAGAGGGCTATGTTACATAAAGAAATTAGTATTGTTTCCAATTTTAGGATTCGGCTTACATCTGAGTCTAATAATAAAAATCCTTCTTTCCTGGTTTATCAACCAGGCCTTAATGGTTTATACATTTTAAATAACTTCTATGTAATATTCTGGCAACTAATCTCTACTGCATTTTACTTTGAAGAGTCAAGTATCTAACAGTTTCTGGGATTACAAAGCCTTTGCCATATCTCCAAACAAGTATTTGTGCATAAATAAATTAATTTGGCAGACATCTTCTTGTCACTAGCACATCAGCAAATCAGGCTATGCCTTTGTCTAGATTCTAGATTCTTAATAATTCTGAAGAAACCAGTACAAATTTTAAAAAAACTTGCCTACAGGCACCTGAAATTATGTAACCTGTAACTAATGAGATCAGCCCTAGGAACTCTAGTAGTTGTTCTGAAATTGTCACTTGGTTCTCACTTTAAAGATGTATATTCCTCTCTCTCTGTTGCTGTAGTCGTTTTGTGCTTAATCCTCTGATGGCATCTTTCCCTTTAAGTGATTGCCCTTTGCATCTTCTTGGCATCAGGTTTATTTTCAGCAAGCTGTGCTCAGAGTGCTGGCAGCCATCCCGGGGAAGCTGCTCTGCCTCGGTGGCATTTGGTACATGGGAATTCCAGAGTAAGGAATGGGCAAAGGTTACCACGTGTTTTACATCACTCTGAGAAACATCAAACCAGACTATTAGTGTTTGACAACAAACAATGCACGAGGCCTCTAGGCATTGTGGTCTGTCTAATACTTTATTTTGCCTTTCCTTGTACCTCCACTCATACCAGTCATGTTGGAATATTACGTGTGCATCTTTTTGTGATATCAGCCCCATGATGTAGGAAGTCTTGATAAAAGATGCAGTTTGACACAGAATAATTTAAATGCCAGGAAATAGTTTAACTCCTAGGAAACAAGCCAGTTGCTTAGTAAGATTTGGATAGTGGTAGTCTCGGACTTTTCCTGGCCTTTGCTGTTTTAGTATCTTAAAAGACTGATTTAAGCCTGGAAGTACTCTCACTGTATATTGCAAAGAGACAAATAGCAGCTTTCTTTGCACAGCAAAAGTTGCTCTTCGTAATCAGAAATATCCTGTCAAGAAGCAACAAATGCACAGATTAAATATACATGTATGTATGTTGCTAAAAAGAAACTGCAGATCAGTTTCCACAATTTCATTTCATAGTGGAGTTCTAGTGGTACTTTCTGCCTGATGGAAGTTTAATCTACAGACTTGTTTAGCTTTGTCTTCTACAGGGTCCTGAAAGCTGATGGTGAATCAAGTGTGCTGCCTGATTTGCCTGCCTTCAGGCCATGTCTTGGTGCATGGTCTGGCTGTGCCTCACGGTGTGGGTGGCAGGTCACCAAGATCACCAAATGCTGCCACTGGTGGCCTTTGTTTGCCCTCGCTGGCTGTTCCTGGGAACAGCTCTGCCCATCACACAGGTGGCTGAAGTCTGATGTGCCAGGGTCTGCCCCTGCTCTTTACCAGCAGTGTCTACCTAGTGCTATTGAGAGGTTTTTTGGTTTTTTCCTGATGTGACAGGTCCCGCACTGGTGAGTTAGAGTGGCCAGTTGAAGAACATTCTTTGCTGAGTTATGTCAGAGATTAACATTCACTAAAATGAGGGTGGAGAAAGGAATCAATAAATTAAATGGCAGGGGTGAATACAGAAAAACTGAAGAGGGCTTATAACTCAGACTGTACTGGTGATTCATCTTAGTGCAAATTCAGTAGGATTTGACTCATATTTGATCCTTTGATACTGATCCTCAATATCTACATGTAGAAAATTACAGGCCACAAACTTAATTTTCTTTGTTTTAAATTAAAAAAAAAAAAATTGCAAGCTCCTTTCATTTCATGATAATGCTTTGAAAGGATTTTCTTCCCTAAAATATGAGGTTTTCTAAAAATTGTATGAAGCTATCTGTAGGAAGATCCATAGCAATATAAAAAGACTGTCATTTAAAATGTATATATATTCAAGTCAATATTATGATTAACTAGGCTAGCTTTCCAGACCTACTTAGAGATCTCCTTATTAAATCTTTATAAATGGATTTGTTACTTACAGCAGAAGATAATTTAGAATGCAAATGGGATTTTTTACATGAATGAACTGAGAATAACTCTTGTAAAAACAAACAGCACTTAGGCATGGGTTCAATACTACAAGAAAAAAAGTCACTGACCCATAATATCTTTTTCTAGTACAACATGTAGGAAGTCTAAAGTGCTGATTTTCAAGAACAGAGTATAAACAACTTACAAAAATCAGATGTAATAATAACATAACATCTTGCTTCCTCTGGTTTTCTGTATGCATCATAGCCATGCCAAATTAGCGTTTCCCACAGCTATTTGGGAACACTCTCTTAATTTGAGTAAAAGTGTCAAATGACCACATGACAGTTTGTTAAAAGATCAATCCACAGGAGCCATCTATTGCAAAGCCACAGGGCTTCCCTATGCTATTCAACTTCTGCAGAGAGTGTTTTCTTCTTGCTTCATTTACTTCACTACTTTGAAGGTGTGGAAGTTGTTCTTACTGTAAACAAAATTTTCTTTTTTTAAAAGATAGTCTTATTTTAAGTGAAGGATGGACTTGACAACTAGCAGAACAGAATTTAAATTCCAAGTAATTAGTATCTGAAGGCATGTTTGCTATTGGAAAGGAATGAGAAGGAAGCTGTAATATATATGTGATGTTTGGAAAAGGTAAGGGTAGTATATCCATATTTGAAAGTATGAATTTGTATTCCACAGGATTAGGAAGAAGTTTTTACAACCAGCACCAAGATGTATGGTGTCAATATGTAAATAGACATTTTAATCTTTATGTGAATAAATCAATATTGCCCATTCCTGGAAATCTGATATCTGATTAAACACTGGACAGATTAATTCTGACATACAGAACTATTTGAAAGCTAAACTGACTCCTATGCCAATATGTGAAATAAAATAATAGATCGATGGTTTTGTAGACGAGTGAATTTTTCTCTTGGGCCAAAGCATGTTTTTCTTTTTTAATACCAGATTTTGTCAAAGATTTCTAAATTATATAATGGTATCATAGCAAAGTCTAGCTTTTCTTTAAAATGCAAAGCCAAAGACAGACCTGAATGAAAAGAAGGGAATATTTGTTTGCACTTTTTCTGATGTTTTTGCTCCCTATGTATTTACTTGCATTGCAGCTATGCCTGTTTCCCTCTGCAGTCTCCATTGTTCTAACTGCTGTGTAATCAAGGTGACACAGAGAGAAACTAACTGCTTTGGCCATGTAATTGGAAACAAAAGTCAGGTGTAACAAATGAAAGAAGCAATGCAAGCATAAAAAAGTAAGATTGGATATTTGCATGGATTAATTGTTGCATAAACTGATACCTAAATTTTTGTATGTTAAAATGAGCTAATGAAGTATGGAACTTTTTCAGATGAAATTTTTTTTCAGAGATGTAGATAACATCTACATGTTATCCTTTGTATTTACTTCAGAGCAAAAGCACTTTTATTCTTTTTGGGGAATTCAAAGTACACTTTCCCTAGAAGTTATTGTTTTTGATCCATGCTTGCCAAGTTAAATGGTTGGCCTACTTTTGAATCAGTCTTGATTCGATCTAACAAAAACTTTGTGGGCCTTCTTAATTCATAGTCCTTAATGACAACTTCTACTGAGATCATTAGAGGAACACAGGCTATTAACAATCCTTGCTGTGAAGCCATGTCTGGAGCACTGCATCCAGTTTGGGCTCCCCAGTGTAAGAAAGACACGGAGTTACTGGAGTGAGTTCAGTGAAGCACCACAAAGATGCATAGAGGCTGGGAGGATCTGTCAATGCATGGAGAGGGTGAGAGAGAGAGGACTGCTCAGCCTGGAGGAGAGAAGGCTTGGAAAAGGTCTTGTCACTGTGTGTAGATGGCTGTGTCAAAGTGTATGATGGAGGGTGTTAGAGAGAGACAGGCTATGGACCAGGCAATCTCCAGAGGTCCCTTCCAACACCAACCCTTTGGTGACTCCAAGCACAACACACGTAAGGCCAGCAGAGTGCCAAGCCCCACAGCTGTGGTCGGGCTGCCAGCAGGCACCAGCTGGAAATGTAAATGCCAGTAATATCATTTAGGGAGACAACAGAAGGAACATCCCTCTATTAACAAGTTTTCTGTAGCAGGGAGGTCCAAGCTAACAGATTATCCCACGTAAGTGTAGCAATTAGTACTTTTGCTTCTTCATCTAAACAATGCAGATAATTCATGTTTCCATTGTCTTTCAGAATATTTTGAGAAAATTCTACATTATGTCTATTCCTGCTTCTATTAATCAGGTCAAATTCTCTTTCAATACATTTTATACATTAATTCACATTCAATAAGGTACCCTTTTGCCAGTGGGCATTCTAGGTCATCTGTGCTTTGATATTTTTCTGGTATATCCGTTAGTACACTATTAGAGTTCAAAAGGAACACCATAGTAAATATTTCAAATATAACAAATGCTTTCAGTCGGTATTTATGCTTTTAAAAGATGAATAAGAGTCCCATTTCTTATGATGTTCCAAATAATTGCTACTACAGGTAATTTGAAGGCCTGATTTTGTTTATGTGTATGTATGTGTGTACATGCCCAGGCATTGGTACTTGTATCTCTTCCAAAGACTGTGAAATCCACAGGGAAGCCACATTGTAATTTGCACATAATTTACCTTTACAACTTCTAATTTTTTGAGCATGTCTGCTGCCTGTGCTTGCTAGATTTACTCAGAAGGGAAAATATTTCTGAACCCACTGATTAATAGCTTGTATTAGAGGAACAGGGTTATGTAAAAGCATCAGCTGCATGTTCTCTGCTCTAAAAGCCTACCACGGCAAAGGTTTTTATAACTATTAATGAATCATAATTTATAATTCAGATATTTACTTCCCTGAAAATTTCTAGGACTCTCAATCAAAACAAATGGAAATTTACTACAAGTAAGGCGTAAGGCCCAAGCAGGTCTCAGTTTACGAACAACCTTGAAAAACCCAGTACATTGTTCCTATCATCAACAGATAAAGCAGAAAGCCTGCTTCTGTGTGGCAGCCCTGCTTAAGAGCCTACACTTGAAGATGAGAAGCAACATGTCATTCTGTGAATCTGATCTCACACAATATATCCCAGGTCCCTTGTTACAGTTATCTTTAATTAATATTTTAATTAAAGTGTATCAAATGAATGTAATGAGCTCTGTAATAAATCTCCTGTGAACTACAGCAGAGCCAGAATATCACAATAACCATGAGGAACTAGCACAACAGTAGGAACCAAAACTCTGCAGAATTTATTAAATCTCTTGACATGTCCCAGTCTGCCCTGTTTGATTAATACAACCATCCATCTGGTTCATCTTGATCAAGAAATGGCAAAGAATCTTTCAACAAAATTATTTTTCACTTCATTAATGTGGAGCTCTGTATCTATTATCTCAGTGTAACAAAGTTGGATTTGTTCTGTTCTCAAGTAAAAAATATTTGTCTTTTAGGACAGTCTCTTTCTAAAGCTGATTCTCACTGTTAGCAACCTCTTTAACTTCAGTGTAACTAGTCAGCCAAGAAACTTCTTACCAACATTAGAAATTGAGAATCTGAATGCAGAACAAATAGGCCTGTGGAATTTTTCAGAAGGTGGCATTCCAGCACTTTGGTGTTGTGGCTTAGTCGTTTTGGCAGCAATACACTAGAAATATACCTACCTGAAACCTCTGAAAGAAATCACATACCTAGGGGATGGACTGACCACTTAGCTTACTTCTTAAACCTCATTGCAAGGTATGGATAAATTGCATTTGCCAATTCTTGGCCACCCACTGGCAATAATTATATTGATTTTGGTGTTGAATTTCAGGTGTATCTTTTGTTTGAACCATTGTTAGAGGATGCAGCCAACTGGAATGTGTAAACATTGCAACCTCATACATTGAAACCTGATGATGTAATTATCAGCATCAATTGAGATTTTATTAAAAAGTTACATGGCTTGCTTACATTTCCTATCTAAGTTCTTACAGTGTGATTTGAGCAATAGACTTTTTGAACCTTCCAAGTGTGACTGCATGTTATAGTTATGGAATAATTAATAAATCAAAAGGCAATGTTGTTTGTACAAGGTTCTATGTAAATAGGGTTTTCTGAAATAGTAAACATATTAGTTGGATGCTAGTTTTGTGAAGAGTGTGTTTGACGAACTCATAATGTTCTAAATATGTTTGTTGATCAAGGCGCTTCATACATAAAGATCACAGAATTTGCTTTACTTCATTTTTCTACTGCAAATATTAGTTGTAATAACACAGTGGCAGCAGGCCTGAAGTTATATTAGGTTGGGAAAAGTGAATTTTTGATGTCATACTTGACAATAACAGTAATAGTCTTACTAGTTCTTAATGAGCCAGATTTTTAATACTAGAGCTGTAAAATGCTTTTAAGTCCTACATATCATATTTGTGGTCCTTGCACAGCTGTGTTTGTCAAACTGAAGAATTTTTAATTATAATACATTTGTAAACTCTTATTTGGCTCCTGGTGAGTTACTGACATGGAGAAATCTGTGTGTGATAAATATATAGCACAACAGTGTCTCCTTTGTTTGCCAGAGACAGAAGAAGGACACAGTAATGCAGCAAAATAGAAAAAATCATTCCATAACAAGGAAATACATTTTGTAGTTTTCAAGTTAATAATTTTTAGTTCATTATTTATTATCCTCTTTCTTTTGTATAATGTTTTTATTCTCATCTGAAAAACTATTTGTGATTTAAGTGATCCAAAGCCCAGTAAAATACAAGGGAAGTCTTTCTTCAACTGCGATAAGCTTGGAATCAATTCTCTTGTCCAGGCATTTCTCATAGGTTCCTGCTAGGGAAAAAGTTCCTGCTAAGTGTTCATATTGCTTCTTCCCTAATAGTTGTAATTTGTAAATGGCATGTAACTACTGTTCTTTATCATATTTGCAAAACCTAGAAATAACATTTTATGTAAGGCACACCTGCTTCATTTGCCACGTGGAACGGCATTAACAGTGATGGTGGTCATGTAGCATTTGGTTATTTCCATGTAAGAAGTGCCCATGCAAAAACAAATGAGCCCTTTACCTATTGTTTGGGACCACAAGATTTTACCAGCTTTGTTGTACATTCTTCCATTGGTCATATTTCAATATCACCGTTTGTTTGAAATAAGACTTGCAGAAGGGCAGGAGAAGGGATCTGTGTTGCAATGTCTTGAGTGCTTGACAGTGTCTGAAGTCTTGCATTTATGTGCCTTGTGGTTGCATGGTTATACTTCTTGGAGCTGGACTTGAGTGATCCTCATGGATCCCTTCTGACTCAGAATATTCTGTGACAAGCTGAGGTAGATAGGAGCAGGAACTTTGTCTGGTAGGGGGTCATGGTCTCACATTGTGTCAAAGCTAATTATCTCAACCTCTTGTGCCTTTGTTTCTGTGTGCTTGAGAGTTCTTCGAGAATGTGGGTGTTTTATACACAGTTTATAGCTTACTAGCTACTTGAGAGGTACAGGCCTGTACCCTTATATTATGTCTGTTACCTTAGACACTTCAAATATGAGCAAAAGGATTCTGTATAACAAATACTTATACAAGGTAATACATGTCAGCTGCCCATGCCTCTGTCTCCTTGGTGTCTTTAGTAGTTATAAATTTAATAATTTATCCTCTTTCTGTACTGTATGAAAGTATTCTCCTATCTTTTAAAATTCAAATTTATTATTCAGTATTTTTACCTTCATATTTTATTTGATAGGCAGGCAAAATTCCCTTGTCTTTCTGTTTTTTATTGTGAAATTGTTGTTCTCCTACTTCCTCCTCCATTTAATAACTATGTAAGTAGTCAATTTTTACCTGCCTAACCTGGCTTGTTGCCTCCTGAGAAGGTTATGTTCAAGGATAATCAGTTCAGCTAATCAGTAGTATAAATGAATTTGTAAAATATGAATCAAAGCTGAATCCTTCTAAAGTTCAAAAGGCATAATCTTTACAGATGACAAATAATTCTGTTCCCCCAAATCTGAATGTCCTCAGGTCTGATTTTCCTAATATTTAATGCCTGGAACTTTAAATTCCAAATTGTATTATTTAATATTTATACATTAAAATACAATTTCCATTGATTTCTTACTCTGGCCCTGAGAAAGTAACAAATAGAAATTCATAACCCACTTTAAAAATATGTTTGAGCCATTTGTAAAGCTAATTTTTCTCATCTTGAAATCCCTGTTGGCACATATTTGCATCTTTATGAAGCAAAGTAACAATCTGTCCCTTAATTAGGAGGTGTAACCCAGGAACTCTGTGAGAGCAGCAGGAACCAAATGATGGTTAATCCTCAGCACTGTCGCTTACCTGATAAACCTGGCAGATGTTCAGTGGGAGAAAGTCAGGAGGTTGTGAAAGTTAGACTTTTTCTCCCCTACAGACTCACAAGAGAGCGTGGGGATTTTTTGTTTTAACTGAAGTAAATTGACAATTGAGGTTCTTTCCTTTTAAATGCTTTGTACAGCCTCAATCTATTTTAAACAGAGAAAGGAGGACAGGTTCCTGCATTTTTAAAGGAAAAAACACCAAACTTAAGAAAAGTGTTTCTATCTATTATGGATGTGATACAGCAAGGTAGCAGTATCCAGGTTTCCATGTAGCCAACAGAATAAATCTTCATCTTGCATGGAAATGAGCATCAGACAAAGCCAAAAGTAATTTTCAGAAAACTTGGAAGATATTTGTTGATAGCAGGATCAAAAATGTACGGGGGCCTCATAATACCACAAGGGGAACCTGAAAGTGGACACCTTCAGCCCATAATTCTAGTTTTACTAGCTGCTGCTCACAAAGCAACAGCTGCATCTACATTGCAAAATACCTCCCACACATACATACACACACAGTGTTTGCACACAATACTTATTTTTTTCCTTTAATGTGTGGGAATAAATTAGAATCTACGATCTTACTGAGAGAAAGTGTGTGCTGTTTAGTTTAGAGGGCTGAAGATAATACGGCTCCCATACTTTGATCATGCATGCTGCAAATGGAAGAAGGGATCCTGCAAAAAGAACCATTCCAGCAATTCCAGGTAGAGTTTTACTGAAATCTTGCATCTTCATGATAATTTTCATAAGATTATCTTCTTCCTATGTTGCTTACTTGTATGCATTAATTAGGAAAAAGACTACATAATCATAATTGGGTGGTATGAGTGGGTACTAGTGTTTGTATATTATCTCTTAATAATTATACCAAAAAAACGCAAAATCTGAAAATACTTGCACCCAAGCTTTGTTCTGAACTTGGAAGTCACAACAATGGAGTCTTGTTTGCTGTCTTTGCCCTGTGAAGAACTGATCAAGACATTTCTCAAGGCAATAGGATTTTCTATTAGTACCTCATTGTATAATCTGGAAACACATTGAAAATGTATGTTGAGATTTTCTCATCAAAGTCATTAGCCAAGTATTTTTCCAAGAAGGGCTCCAATCCAATTCACTTTTATTTAATTAGTTAATCCATTGTTGCAGCCTAAGTACCTAATGACTCTAGAGGATGGTTGGACTTTTCATCCTTTCTAGCTATTCTACTCAGTGCTGCAGTGTACTTTCAAGTCAAGTGCCGAATCACATCTCACAGGCTACTGTGCTTTTATTTCAACTAAAGAAATTGTTCTTTTCCTCAAATCTGACAGGTTTTTCTTCTTTAAAAACATTGTTGTAGCAAGGGGACAAAGTACATGCAGTCTGCAATACTTGTTGAAGAGCTCTGATAATAATACAT
>VZTR01025598.1:317515-332825 GCA_013400775.1 Chaetops frenatus
TGAAAAGAGTTCATTGCAGCATTTTTCCAGCGAGTAAAAGCATTGATTTGAACAGGATCAGCTGCTGAATACTTCAGAATATCAGTATTCACCTTTACTCTACAGTGGGTTTTACAAGATTTATCTTCATAGGGTTTGTGTTGCTTATAGGAACTGAATACCTGGGTACTGTGCGACCTCTCTTTCCCACTATCAGTAAACAAATACTCAGGGCTTTTATATTCTAGTGACCCCTTATTTATTTCTTTCTAAATTATATATATATCTGCCTGACCAAACTCTTAAACCATTTCCATAAATGTGGCTCCTTAAAAGTTGCTAAGTAACTGTTCAAATGCCTGTTTTGCCCACAGCTCTAATGACTACTTTTCCCTTCCCTTTATGCTATACCATTGTTTTGCATATGAATCCTCCCAACACATGGATTTCTGGCAGAAAAATATCTGAAAGCATTTCAATACACTAGTAAAAAGGGCTGACTTCTTGAAACAGTATTTTTTGGAGGCTTACAGAAACCAAGACACTTATAAACTGAGCCAACTGAGACAACAGCATTTTCAGATAGTNCAATATGTTATTCTTTGGCTGGTCCCTGTAAAGATTGATTGGACCATGGCCAGGAGTGAGAGTAAGCACAGATCTCATTCTTTATGATTTGGACAATGGTGTTAGGAGGCAAAGGCAGAAGGATCTATAGAATTTGCTTTCTGGATTGCTTATATTTTTCAGTCAATATCTATTTAATGCAAGATACAGAGATGAGTTAGGAATCTGAACCTCAGCCTTTCCTTTCCAGGTGACAGTATCCTGAGTGCCAAACAATGCACATTTTTTCTTTCCCCATTGCAAACCAGTCCTTGACTTGTTACTTTAAAATCAGTGCATGCCAGTAGCTTACAGTGTTTGATGTCCTGAGCTGGCCATTAGCAGCAGTAAAAGAGGGGGCACTCGCTATTTTCATGCCTTTTGTGGCACATTTGGCAGCCCCATTGCTTTTGGACATTTATGTATATTATTAAATTATGTTTATTATGTCGGTGCCTTAAGCACAGACCTTTAGGGCATGTGGGCCCTAAGGCCCATTCCAGTTCTCAAATGAGATACTCCCACATGAGAGACCTAGGGATTTTCTGGACATGACTCCATATAGTGCAGTAAGACCAGCTGTTAAAATCACAGATAGCTTATGAACAAAGCTCTAAAAAGTCACTTTCATCAAGTTTTGTATTTTGTCACCACTGTCATCTCTCAGGCATACCTCTGTTCAAAGCTGGCTCAACAAGTAACCCCCCTTTGCCTTCCCTTCCATGTTCAGACCTAGAAATTTCTTTTTCTTTGGGGATGATCCAAGTTCATGTCAGGTTGATGTGCACTTGTCAGCACACCCTTTAAGACAGGCAGCAAACAGCTTGGCAATGATAAAAATATCCAGAAGTGCATCTTTAAGGAGAGGGGAAAAGTTGCTGTCAAAAACTTACGGAGCAGTGATTTTGATGGTGGTATATTCAAATGTCTGAATTTCAGGTGTCCTACCTTAGCACCTTCTGAACATCTTTGGTCTGCTGCAATTTCTTTAAACTATAAATTACAGGATATAAGTTTCTGGAGCAATGTGTGTTAATTTATGTCCATGTTGGTAAAAGATAAATATGAGAATCATATAGAGGAGACAGAAGAAAAACATTTAGGAATGGATGGAGGATGAGGAGAGGATGAGGACTATTGGGAGAAATTATAGCAGTTCACAGAAAAAGGAAACTAAAGGGAAATAGTTCAACAGAGAGAGCTGGAAAAGGACTGCAAAGCTGTGGAACAGCTGGAGAAGAAACATGGCCTATACAAGAATGAATGTATAACGTTATACTAAATAGCAGCAATATTAGAAAAAACCCCAAATCATCAAATTCCTAGATAAAGTATTATAGAAATGAAGGAGCTGATTTGACTCTTCTGCATATTAAATTTAAAGGACCTTTAAATCAGAGACAAATATCAAATTGTGTCTAAGGAGGAAAATAATAAGTTAGGCACTACAACAGAGGAGAAATACTAAAAATGGAAATCTTTGGGAAGGAAAGTTTGGATGTTTTCAAAATAAAATATCCATTTGCCCAGATTTTTTCTAAGGACTGCTATAGAAAAATTAAGAAACACTGAAAATACTTTTTTTACTATACTATTTTCTGGAAATACTATAGTTCAAAGAAAGAGGGATAAAGGGTGCATAGCATTATCTGTAAAGTAACAGCATCTTTCTCTATGGATATAGTAATTTTTATTAGTGCTTGTGAGCAACTATTACAAGAATATGCTTATAGAGAATATTTCTTAAAGGACAGAAACCTTCCCTTAAAGGACAAACAACCTTTCTGAGCTATTGTATTTTCAGTAACATTCAGACATTGCCTAGATGCCAGATTGACAGATTATTTCTGATCCCTGCATATACAACTTCCCTTGGTTGCATATCGAGGTTTCCATTTCAAAGAATTTAAATTTTCCCAAATTATAAAGAAATCAACAAGCAAACATCTATATAAATGTAACTCTGTTTCTGAAATCATGTTGTGTTACTCAAAAGTAAAAATTTTACTACTTTTCCAAAGGCTCTCTACAGTTCAGTTCTCTACAGGCTTTCTATATGTCAAAGGTATGCTTCATAATGCTCTTCTTATTCTTAGAAGAAAGTTCAGTTTTGAAAAGAAAAATTTATACCTTATGTATATTTTAAATTTTAAGAGTTTATGTTTCCTAGGAAAAAGTTATTCTTTCATGCTATTCTTTCACGCTTTCGAACTTTCGTCAAATGTTTTGTCTTTAGTTATATTTTTTTGCCTACCTTTCACATCATGTTCATTTTATCACATCAATATCTCCACCTTTATTAATGCACAGATCATTCCAACAGTAAATATGAAATAGCAACAGATGTCTTTACAGATTGTAGTAACTGAATTAAAACAAAAGCTTTTATGAATAGTTCATCATCTTAACTTTAGAAACTGTGATGTCCATAACTAGTAAAAATAATGCTAATTCTTACAGCATTGATTTTTTTTCTGGGTAGAAGGGTGATGTAAATGCAGGGTGTGATGTTTAACACTATACTCTAAGAACAGATAAAGAGAAAGCAAGCTTGGTAAATTAAATGTTTCTAGAGTATGCATCAAATTTTACAGACACCAATCAGAGCAAGTCAGGCTAAATGTGTATTGCAGCAATTCTGTTGATTCAGTGGTGTTAAAGCCAGTGTAAATTTAGCCTCTCTTTTGTGCCATATTAGCTACCACCTACAGCTGGCATCCTCCTAAACTCTCAAAGGAGTAAAAAATCCTTCTTTCAAGCACTTGGCCATAAAGGGAGGCTTCTCCCTCTTGTTCCTGGCTGCAAACCCGAGTGTAATTCTTCACTGATTTCCACCTTGAAACGTGTCTATGAGGTATTACTCTCCCACCAGCTAAAATCACTTGGGCTTTTATAAGTCCCTGCCCAATGGGAATGATACAGGGGATTTAAATGACAGGAACTGGTCATCTCCTGGAGAGTAACCTAGCCATGCTCACTGATTTTAAAGCACAGCAGTTGTACATAATAGCATCTATAACAAGAAATAACAGAGAAGGCTGCCTATTGTGAATAGTAGTGAAACCAGGGGGGACAGCTCACACCTTCTGCACTGCATACTTTCAAATTGGATTTGGACCAATCTTTGCTCCTGTGCTGGGAGCATTTTGCAAGTGCATGGATGCCAGCAACAGGCGAGCTTATTCTGAGAGTAATTTAGCCATGGCCTGAACAGGGACTTTAAATTACTGAGTAATTTAAATGGCCCGAACAGGGGATACATGGAGATTACAGCTACGTGTCTGCCTACTTAGACTCTCAGGATTCAAAAACCACAGGCTAGATTTCTGCCATTTCAGCCCTTTTAATGCGTTTGAGCCAACACAGGCAAGGTAAAATGGAACTTTAAATTGTAGGATATTTTTGTTTTCTGAAAGGAATGGCTAAGGCAACTGAATTTTTGTCTCCCGGCTCTCATGGTTCCCCAGGGAGGAGCAGGGTTTGCCACAGTTTAATAGGCAAAGGTTTTTCTTGCTGGTCCCTTTCAAAGCTGTCAGACAGAAGTGTGCAGTCAGTGGACTATGATGCCTAAGACTTCCTCCCAGCTGTCTGCAACAGTAGCAATATTGTGTCCTGCTTGAACAGCCACCATTCATGCTGGATGGGTCTGGCTTTCCCCGATTGCTGTGAGCCTGCAGTGAATTCCTCCAAACACATGCATAAATATCACTGTAGTAGCCACTGGTAAGGACTGTTACAATCCAGTAGCAATATTTCCCTTAACAATGCTGTTTTCACACGTATTTCCTAAGCAGTTTCCTTAGGAGCTAAAGCTGTCCAAGGTCAGGTAAGTAGGTGGAAAATCCATGCCACTCTGTACAAGTGCAACAGCCATGCCAGGATGTAACATGAAGCAGAAAACAGCAGCCACTTGTGTAAGCCATCCGTAGGGAGTAGTCTATACAGGGGCCCTTAATATGCTTTACACCAAGGAAATAATTAATTAATTGCGAGGCTGTGCTACCTAAATGTCTGCAGCCACAGTGCAAAAGCTACCAGAGGAGTGAACAGAAGCATAGGAGCCCAGATCTCCACCTCGGTGCCTGGCTCGCTTCCCTACTTTTCATGTGCCATACCGTGCTCTACAAACAGTACTTTGCAAACATTATGTAGGTGGGCCTCACAACATCTCTGTGAGGTAATTAAACACAGAAACCTCACACTACAAACAGGGAAAGGGAGGCTCTGTGCTTGGCTTTCTTGCCAGGTTTACAGGGATAAGCAGTTTCACAGTAATTCAGACAGTTTCAGGGCATTGCTATATTTTAGCAATTGTGAGGACTGTGCTAATCTATGTGGTTTGATTTGATTCACAGCAATTTCATCCTCCCAGGGTGGACTTGGTCTCACTCCATTTGTCACTGTGGCTGCTTTGGAGATTTTGGAGGCTACTCAAAATTTAATATGATGGATGTCAACTGTTCTGTGCCAGTAGGCCATAAAGAACAGTCCCTGGTATCATAATTTGCTAAGATAGACAATACCTTAATGTCCAAACTGAAAAGTTCAGAAATGAATTATGTTTTACTAAATCTGTGCAGACAATTATTTTCCAGATAATACTTTGTCTTTAATGGAAGCACCGATTAGATCTGAAAAACTGATGTAAAAAGACTTTATAGCAAAGTGTTAATTTGTGATTATATTTGAAAGTACTTTTCACAAAAGCATGAATTTAAATTTTTTATTCAGGTTCTTATTCTAAATTCTGTCCAAAGACTGGTCTGATCTGTTGGTCTCCACCTCTTCTGTAATCCAGAGCTTTTGCTCTCCGTTACTTGATTTACTCTTCAGAAGGATAGGTAGACATTGTGAACTGAAGAACTGAGGCTGTAGCTTGTTCGTGTTTTCACATATAAATTCACATTTGTTCACATATATACTGTATTCCGGGCAAAACATTTTCCTTTCCTTTTGAATAAGGTGTAAAGAGGTTTAAAAATATGTTAACTTCCTCTGGTTTAGAAGAAGGACAAGATATCTGGTAATTATAGTGTTCTGGAAGCAGAAATCACTGATGTGACTGGCCAACAACATGCGTTTCTTTGAAGGCTTGATGATGCTCTCTCTTTGGGAGTAAAGCTACCTTATTGTGATGATGCATGGGATAAAAAGTGTTTCTGGCAGACTTTGAAAGTATCAGTGTTTTGGTATAAAGGCTATTGGCGTTCTTTGTTAGTAATCTCTGCAGGAGGCGAGGTGAGATAGATCGTTCCTTTTTGCTGAGTGACAGATATCAGGTCTCCCAGACGTAAGATACGAGTTACCAGGACTTGAAACAATGGCTAGACAAAATTTTGAAACATCGTTAGAAAAAACCTTGGGGATATACTTTTGTGATTGCTGTGCTGTAGCTATGGAGGGCTGAGCACTTTTTAAAAGAAGCCTTGAGTTTTCACTGTGCCTTGTGGTTTTGGTAAAGATTGTTAGAGGACCCTCAAACAGCATGCTTTCCCCAATATCTTTTTGCAAGCATTCCTTGCACGCTCCTGATTTTCCCTTTTAAAATATCATATTAATCCTTTAAGTAGCTGGCTGGTGGGTGGAGACACTCATGTCCTGGACACTTGTGGTGAAGGCCAACAGAGGAGACAAGGTTGCACTATCTTGTGTTTATTTTGTAAAAATGTTCAGGAACAAAATTATAAAATATTTATTTTATGTATTGTTTCAAGTATTATGCAAAACCAATAAAAGTAAGTTGAAAGAAAACATCAGCATTTCTGATTTTAAATATCAAAGGACAGGAAATTCTCCATCCTTGATTTTCCATTGGGATTATAGCAATTTACTGTTTTGAAATTCCCTGCTTTAGTGTGATATAATGTGTAAAGGATAAGCAGGATTAGGATGACATTGAATTTCATCTTTGTTTAGTTACAGTCAGACCATTCATAGCTATCACACCATTGTAAGGTGACATCCGTAAGCTTCCAAAGATATCACAACCTAAACACTTTTTGATACTAGATTAACATCCTTTCCATGGGAATGACACATTTTTAATCTTATTCCAGGCTTCTGTGTTATTACAATAGTCTTTTAAAATTCTTCTATACTGTCACCAGATAAAAATAAATGTGTGATCAAACAATGTCGAATCTCCATGTTGAGAAAGGAGGTGAACTTAGGGCAGAGCCTTTTCTCATAAAGAAAGATGACAGTGGGAAAACCACCATACTTCAAAATACTAACCACACTGGCCCATGCCATGTTTGGAGATGTTGTTGTTAGTGAGCAACAGCAAAAGTGTTCAGCAGCAGCTAAGCAGAGTCTGTCTAAACAGGTGAACAGGCAGCCTTGAACGAGGGGCTATGGCATCACAGTAATGTCCAGAAAGCCACTGATGTGTTATGGCTTTGATTTTTGGTGGACAATCAGTGATGAACAGGACCTGTCATTTAACTCATATCTGGTTAAAACAATAGTAGACAGTAGTTTTGTTTAATGATGGTGGTTTAGGAATTGGGTGTAGAGAGAAAAGCTGCCTTTCTGCTCATCAGAAAAGAAGAATTGAGTCTTGCTTGGGATCTGGGTTGGGTTGATGGCTGCTGTCTTTTTTGGCCACTGTCTCTTCTGTCTGCACAATGGGGGATGTTAGGTGTTGTCCACGTCAGTCCCTGTCTGTGGAAACTGGAATTTTTAAGCAGCATTAGCCCAGGTGTCAGAAGAACACATTCAGCTGAAGCATGATTTCCAAGGGCCAAAGAGGGCTGTCTGTCATCTGTAGATTGATTCAGCAATGGCTGAAAACTGAGCTAGTCAGGTAGCCAACTTCCTGTGTTAGAGAAGTCTAATATTTCTGGCAAACTATTTTTTTTTCATGCATAGAATCTAATATTTCAATGGATGTTTCTGAATGCACTGAGTAAGGAGGCCCCAGACAGTTGTGAAATATCACACTAAACACAAAAAAAAATTGAAAAACCCACACAATAACTTTCTTATCCTCCTCCTGGATTACTGTACATCCAGACGGGAAGATTAGTTTGACTTAGATGTTTTTTTAACTTAAGGAGTTTTTGCTTGGTGATTGTTTTCAAAACTAGAATCTCTTTGGTTTCAGTTTTATGGCTTATTACCAAATCTGATTTTTCTGGAAACAGAAATTTCATCAGGATTCAACCCTTCTGTGTTTCCCCTTGAAGGGAAGTCCTCATTCACAATTTTGTACAAATCCAATTAGTTTCATGCACGATGGATGTGCCCATAGGAATACAGCATAGGCCGCCTGATCAGCAGTGCTGGCAATGCTCACCCTCTCCCCACAGCTCCTTTTGCTGCCCATGTGTGATGCTGGCTGACACTCCAGGGACTCATCCAGTGGCTTTCAGATGGGGAGGGAAGAGGGGGGGTGTTGGTGTGTGTGGTTATCTTTAGATAAACAACTACTGCTGTACCAGCCAAGGTCTTTACTCCCTCTGCAGATCAGAGTCAAACAGAGCCTCTTGTGCTGCCCAAAACATTACCTGTTTGTGCTGGATTTACGTGCTACAGGCTCATAAGGAAGAAAATGCTCAAGAAGCACAGGACTGTTTCAATAACCGTGCTCTTAAGTCACCCAGGTGTCTTTCAAGAATAAAGTCTTCACAGAGTTTCTGATCTAATGTGATATTTCTTTTCAAAATATCTCCCCTAAAATCTGATTTTTCTGGCCTAAGTTGCTCAGTTGACTTTATGAGGTGAGAGTGCTCATCAGTCAGTACTATTGGTTCCTGTATTTAGTCATCCATTACTCAACAAGATAAATGTAGTCATACTGTTAATGTAAGAAATAGCACACAGAATCACAGGCAACTGGAAGGTTACTCCCTGCTCTTTCAGTGGGCTGGTGACCTTTAGCGAGTTTGTGTAAGCAGTCCTTTCCTCCTTTTCCTGTCTGTACAGTACCTAACTGTAAAATCTTGCCTGCCTCAAGGGTAATGTTAAATAATATTGTAAAGAAAAACCTAGCAAAAAATGGAAAGAACAACAACAAAATTATAAAAATCACAAGAGACACCAAATGTTTTTCACACACAGAGACCTGTTAAAAACCCATGACATGCTTCATGTCAGTCTCAGCATGACAACTGCTGCAGTCACTTTAGTCAGTAGGTCAGCATTTCACTGCCAGCTTTCAAATAGGAAAAATGCTTCAGCATCCATAATACAGATGTGCCTGAGCAACACGAGTTCACACCCAAATACAAATTTCATGTGTTTCCATATAAATAGGGGGTACTTCAGAACCTCCTTTAATTGGAGACCTGCACATTTCCACTCAAAAACTTGTTTGCACTGAACAGCATTTTCAACTGATTTATTAATTAGGATCATGTAGCATAAAATGAACAGCACCTTTAGATTTTTAAAATAAAGTCAGCAAAGATAATTAGATACAACTTTATTATTTATGTATTATGTAAAATCTGTTTTGAATGAATTTTTGAAAATGCTAGGAAAGCAAGTTTCTAAAAGCTGTAAAGAAAAATCATTCCTCTTCCTTGTACAATTATGTGGATGTACCACTTGTAATATGTGCAGTTTTATCAGTCACATGGCTCAGGTATATTTCAATATATGGGAAACCATGACTCATTTGTAAAGAATAACAAAGGCCTGCCATATGTAAATATTAAAGATACCATAATAATGTATAAATGTTCTTAAAAGAGAATTTTTAAGAACAGGTGCTTTCAGATTCTGGCAAGCAAAGAGCTTCTGCTTGTTGCTCTCTATGACTTCACTGAACAACTTCTAAATGTACCACTGCTTCCCACAAAGGGTAATTTACTCAGCAATTCTTACCTCCATAAAGTTATAACTGTATTTTTCTGCTTCATTAGAAGAGTTGTATTTTATATACAAAGGTATATAACAATATAAAATAGGAAAATAGGAAACATTATTTTGCTTACTGCTTTTTCATTTCTTTAAAGCTGAAAGGAAATAACAGGATTTACCCCTAGCTTTAGAAAAGGTGTTCTCTTTACTGTGAAGAAAATGGCATGTTTTCCTTCAGCTGTTTGTGAGCCTCACAGCTGTATTCTGCTATTCACCTCATACTTTTCCCAAGTGGTTAATTAGTCCTAATAATGGTGGCCATAGAAATATTAAAAATAGCTTTTTAATTCTTTCACAAAAATGTAATGAATCTAGAGTTATTAAACAGTCAATGCTATCTTCCCTCTATAACAAACATTCTGGATATCCCACATCCCAGTGAGACCATGTGCAACTCTTTTGCGTCCCTTACAGCCACCTTACTGTTGTGTGGCAACTGGGATAACATTTTTCCAGCTGTGCAGATCCAACTTCTAACATTCAGGATTAACATTGATTTTAGAGTCCAAAAGTACAGCCAGCGTTTATACTAAGAGTCAGCTAAATCCCGCTAACTGCATTTAATGAAGAGTTAGGCATCCAGGTTTTCTCTGTAACTAAGTGGGCTAAATTAGTCTCTAGAAATTTCTCCCTCTCTTACTTTATGGACATAAAAATCTAGACCTCATTTCCCTCAAGTGAGATTCAAAAAAGCTGACCATAATTTAAAATATGATTTACATGTTAATTCTTGCGAGTTTTGTAAAACAGACATTCTACAAATGTAAAGACTTCATTTAAAGAAATATCTTGGTAAAACATTCAGTATCTTATCAATTGTTTGAAAATATAGGGAGGGAATGATTTTTCCTGAAGCCTATTATATAAGAATTGGGAATTAAAGGAAAAGATTCAAAACCAATTGGTTTTGAATTCCATCTTTTACATAAATATATAATAGCAGTCACACTTACATAGCACAAGATGAAAACAAACAGATCCAAGAATAAAATCTTTTGAGAACAAAACCATATATAATGCACCCAGTTTTCCCTTTGGGGGACCAGTTAAAGAATAAACTATATATGGCAGGTATTAGTCACATTGCTTGATCCGCCCACTGCAAGGAACTCAGCCGTGTGGTGATATGATCGGTAACAGACACTGAAGAGAGATGATGCCAGGTGTGTTAGTCAGAGTCAAATTGATTAATACTAAAAATGAATGGGATTGTCTGGCTTTGTACAGACAGGTAGGGGATATATGATGGAAACTTCACCAGTAAAACGTTCACCATGTTGACTTTGGCAGGTAAGAGTGGAAGGTATGAGCAAAGCCAGGCCAAAAGGCAATCTAAGATTATTCCCATGACAATAGACGTTAACAAGTTAACATTTTGTGATTCTACAGATGGAGTACAGTTCTCAGTTTCCCCCTGAAAAGCAGTATCCAGTTGGATAGGGAATAACAGGAGACAGATCTTTGCCTTTTTTGCAAGATTCTTGAGGTTTACTACTTACAGCAGGAAGGTGTCTCTTCAAGAGAATAAATCTAGATGAAGGGAGGGAACCATATTCAACCGAGTCCTTCTCTAACTTTCATTTAGATCCCTTGAATAGTAGGTGTTGTCACCTCTTAGCAAAGCCTGAAAGAATAGTAACTACTTCCTTTTTCCTGTTTCTGTTATAAAGAAAGTCGGTTTAGCACAGAGGCGTTCTATGAAATTAATTTATACCCTGCCTTTTTAAATAAACATTACCTTTCTTATATAATGTGCTTTACTGTATCTTGTAGTTAAAATGTGAGGTACATGACCTTTATTCTGCTGCAAAATGTGGTTGTTCATAATCAAGTCTAAAATGCTTTCATGTTTCTTGTTGATGAATACTTAGTATGAAAACAAAGAGTGGCAGGTAATATTCTTGCAGTGGACTGACTTTAGAGATCTCTTATCCTCCAATTTGGTCAGGATATTATTGGGATTACTCATGGAAGTGAACTCTACAAAAACATTTCAGACTTGTTTGAATACCTGCTCTCAAAACAAGATTATGACAGCAGTTGCAGATAGCTATGAAACTATGATGGCTTTATTTTCTCTAGGCTAGAGACTGATGGCTCTAAAAGACACTGAGTGCAGACCTAGGGAACATTTTGTTCCCATGTAGTGTTTTTGCTGGTTTTTATTCTAGTTGTTTCTGCAGTCTAAAATAAGCCTCTTTAGAAGAAAAGCTTGTACAATTTTTGTAGGGAGAATCAACAGGCAAATCACTTGGGAAGGCCTTGGGACTGCCAGAGAAGAAGGAAGACACCTGGGCAATTAATTCCTTGTATAAACTCCTGGGCATTTCAATCCATGTGTGAACTCCTATGATGAGTTTTATCACGGTAAAAGAAACATTTGCAGCTACTTTGTCCTTTTCTTTTACCGTCTCAAGGGCAGGCATGGATGTAGTCTTGGCGAAGAGTTTATAATCAGAATCTGTTCAGATGTGAAGGAAAAGAGCAGCTTTGTGCAATACTTGCCAACAATACACCTATTTTGAGCTGATAGTTCCACACATGAAACAAAACACTCTGCTTCGGGGAGTTATTTTCAGGGAGAAAATTAGTCTTTTTAGCATTACTCCAAAAGCCTGCAACCTTGGAAACAGTAGCTAATGTGTCAAAATAATGTGGATTTCCCTATATCTGAAATATGTTCATAGAGATTCCTGCAGCACCGTCTAAGTATTTCCTGATAATAATGGCATTTGTATGGCTCCAGGTGTTATTAATCTCACTTTGAAAGTTGACAAAGAGACGCTAGTACCAACAACACTTTAAATGCAGAAGATGTTTTTCCACAATGTCTAATACGTCAATTTATGAAATGCAAATTTTTCCTGCCAAAACAACACTTGCTAGTTTTTAGCTCCATATGTTCTGCACATAGAAACATGATGTATGCTGGTTGTACCTTGATATTCCTCTTCTAAACTGCACTAATGTAAGAGTATCACAGAACCACAGAATGGGTCAGGCTGGAGGGGACCAAAGTGGGTCATTTGGTGCAACTTCACTGCACAAGCATATCCTAGAGCACATGGCACAGGATTGAACCCAGGCAGCTCTGGAATCTCCCAGAGAGGGAGATACTCATTGAGTATTGCACATAAGTACAATAAGTACTTCTAATGGATACCTATGACTGTACAAGCATGTGTTAACAAGCTAAATAGATGCCCATTTTTACAGTATGAGGTTGTTACCATGCTGGACAGCTGCCCACAAAATTTTGTTATTGGGCCAATTTTGCAGAACAACTGAAGATAGCACATATATTAATATTGCTTAGAGTGGCAAGAGAGCCATATTACTTAATTGTTGGTATGCTTTTGGCACAGGTTGTTCTTACCAACTGCTAGTCCTTAAAAATTAAGCTCTAGAAAGGACCAAAAAGGACTGCCTCAGTATATTCCAAAGTTTTAGGGAACCAGGAATGCCCAGCTCTGGAGAATCTGGTGGCCACTGGTGCTTGTAACCATTCAGGAAGCAGTCAGGGAGACAGTCTTGTTAGGCAGATGCCTGTGTCAACTCACTGGCACTCAGTCTCCCTGTCCTTCCTGAGACTGTGCTTTTGTTTGCAAAACACGTGGTATGCAGTGGGCACACACAAATAAGCAGGTGCCAAAATTCATCCCACATTGCTCTGAACAGACTGAGGAGACTCTTCCGGAGATTCATTCTCCCACAGACCCTTGATTTGCTTATTGGAGAGTAGTGTGTCAGCTGCTGCTCTCAAGGCTTCAATCCAGCAGATCGGTGGGAAATATGTGACAAAAACATGTGGTTGAAGTTGAGACCTAAATTTTCACAAATTAATCCCATATTTTCTTCCCATTACATATTTCAACAGAAAGTCAAAGTTAAAATGGCTGTGATCATGGAGAGCAAATAGAAGAACAGCCCAGCTTTACAATTCAGAGGAGAAAAGATAATTATGTGGTCCAGGAAATGTTTTAAATACAGCGAACTTTGATGTTTCACATCAGAGCAACAATAAATAGAGAGAACATATTTGCCTTTTCCCTAATATTGATATTTTCCTCCCATCTTCCCTCCTACTTACAACAGTTTCTGTGGTGGGAGGATCCATTAGGTAATCTAGAGATGTTTTACATACTTAAATGTAAACCAGAAAATGAATTGTAATACAGATTCATCCCAGGAGGGTAAAAAACTAGTCTGCTCTTTAATGTTTCTTGGATGATGGCACCCCCTCAGAGCATGCCTGAAAGTTGTGCCTCGCCTGTTAATGCACACTCGACTGTGACTTACTGCTTATTAAAACCCAACATTTTTATTGCTTAGAAATTCTAGATTTGGCTCCCAGTACCCCCGTTATGAACACTGAAAAGCAGGGATGTCATATTGAAACACTGACAGATTCTCATGGGGGTCAGGGCTACTGGCGCTTCCCTAATGAAGTCACACGCTGTTAAATTTTCTTTTTCCTTGACTCAATAAGACAACAAAGCAGTTAAACTGCTATATCCATTTTCCAGCAACATTAATCCATTTCAAACCACTCTTAACCATATTAAATCACAGGTTTGTGATAAAATGAACTGCCTAAGGGTTCACCTCGGGCTATTTAGCCCACAAACAAGATGCTGACTACTGGCAACAATGGTTGGTTGGCAATTATTGCTCAATTTAGTCGCAATTACTTAGTTTGTTGTGTCTTCTGTTCAGACTAGCTGAGGGTCTACAGCCTGGCAGATTCCAGAGTGAAATGCAGTGCCAGGGTTCTGCTGGAGATTGACAGTGACAGTGTTGAAAGGTTACTTGAGCAACATGTTTTAATTTCTTGGAGGGAAGAGAACTCTTCCCTTTCACCAGGAAAACTTGGAAAGGGATGAAAACAAGTCTGCCCAGATGCAGCTATTCTACTCTGCAGAAAATCATCCAGGTGTTAATAGAACCTGATTTTTCAGTTTAAGTATGCCTCTATGCTGATACCAAATAGGGAAGCTGGAAACTTTACCCACGAAGTACAGTACAGTTGCAATATAATAGTTGCAATGTAATAGTAGTAATTGGAATAGCAAAAAATGTAGCATTCTGGCTTCTAATAGTATTTTAAAAGTGGTAATCAGTCTGCTGTGATAACACCATAGTTATAAGTGGATGGACATACACATAATACATGCCAGTTCAAGGGAAGTGTAGTTATTTTCAGCTCAATTTAGTGAAACCCTTGACTTGCCCAATGTAGGTCTAACTTTTCAGGTAAGTATAAGATTTTATCTATAATCATTATGGGAACTGTTCTTAAGTCCTTGGGAAATAGTACATTAAACCAATCACAATTTTTTATACATCTTGGGCAATTTCATAGGCTGAAAGATTCTAGTAGTGTTTGTTACCAGTGGGAATGTTTATACATGTAATTCTCAGGCTGTATTCATTATACACATGCTTTCATGTAAGAAATCTAAGTAAAATTCCTGGAGGATGCAGTCATCAATTCAAGATCACATGAATAGGGTAAGCTTTTGCAATTACTGTCTTCGGAGAAAATTGGTCAAATATGGGCCTGTTAAAATTAAAATACAGTGTGATACAGAGAAAAGGAGCTTTTGTCTCTAAACAAATAAAAACAGTGGCTTTATTTTCTTTGCTAAGCTCTTTTACCAAACTGTATTGTTATGTGGAATCTACTTCCATCTCCTATTGGCAAGAGTAAAGCATACTAGCTGAAGGTTACTTTAAAAAAAGAAATCAATAAATTCTTAAAAAGTATTTGGCATGCAATCAATGGGCAGTTAACACATCTCCTCTATTTGGAGGTACAATAATCCCTGTCACCTCCTGCAAAAAGAAAATGATCCAATAT
>VZTR01025599.1:9681-34948 GCA_013400775.1 Chaetops frenatus
TTTTTTTTTTTTTTTTTTTTTTTTAAGATTTTTTTTGGTGATACAATTGTACTAAAAATGTATATAAATTCTCCTAAACCTACCACTGACCTTGTAAAATAATTTCCCAAACAGCTGGATTTGAAGAACTTCAGATTTTAAAACCTTTTTTTGACACAGTGCTTCCATCTGAGCTCAGGGATGGAACAAGCAGCCTGTACCTGTGGGCAATGTTGGCTTTTCCAGAACTTGCTTTATAAAGTAGCCAGAAGATGGTGCCATGGTGTTGGTTTTGGCTACAGGAATGCTGAGTTCTTGAGGTTTCCTTTGGGCTTCAATTAAATCAGGTAATTTTATATGCTCTGATCAGAAGCTAACATTTTAAGAAATGGAATTTTAAAAATAATTGTAGAGGTAATGTGTATTTTTGCTGAAGAAAAGCAGCTGGATTTGATACACATGGCTGAAATACATCCAGTGTCCTTATGAACAGAACCCAGTTCTTTAGAGAAGCCATGACTTTGCTTAATCCCTGTTCAGGTGCAGTCATTGTCACTCATGGCTCTCACAGCATCTGGCACAGTTGGGTTCAGCACTTTTGCCTCCTGTGAGAAACAGGAGCTGCTTAATGCTGGGTCAGCAGGAGGCAAGTCAGCTCTTAGTAGAGTTGTCTGCAGTTTAAAACCAGATGCTTTCTAGCCCATAAAGTAATTTCCTGATGTTAACAATCAATGCCAGACAAGACATCTCTGTATTTCCACTTGACAATGATTAGTTGTGATTAATTAGAAGCTGCTTTTTGGAAAGATAGGTGAACAAGTCTGTCTATTTGTTCTTGGTGCTGCCTGTCTTATACAACATCAGAAGGTTCATTTGGTGCTGGAAATTTCAGGCTGAAGTGCTGCAGGCTGAGATACCACTTCTGGGTATGAGAACATGTGATTACATCCCCTTTATAATTCTTAGGCAAAACCCCCAACCAAACAAATAATCTCTACAAATGTGTGTGTATATATATTTGTATGTGCTGGGGTCAAAATTAGCAGAAATCACAAAAACAAAAAACCCTACTACAAGAGCAGTGAAAAGGTGATATAAATTATTTTTCCTTCCCTAATCCCCTTAAAATGTGCCTGCCAATTTGTCAAAGATTCTGGGGGGCTATGATGTTGAAAAATGCATGCTGAGGAATGGAGAGAAGTTGTGCAGCCCTGCAGAGACTTGAACCCTTTGCAGCAGATGCTGCTTCCATGTTCTCTTTTACTCCATTTCTGAGTAAGCTACACAAATTTAGCTTCAGAGCCAGAAGCAGCAGAATAAGGAGAAAATCATGTCATCTTTGGAGAAAAGATTCAAACTGTATCTAGAAGAACACACACAAATTCCTTCCAGGGTTATATGGGCTTGCTTCAACAATTTGCTCACAGTGTTTAAAAAACCCATTAAATTACTTTCCAACCTGCTGTTGGAGAAGTCCTCATAGAACTTGAAGACCTCAACAAGGAGGATGCCCCGAAAGTGCAATAGGTTTTATTGTAATAATGAAACCACAGCCTATAAATATTTAAAATCTCTTAAAATTTTGCTTCTAACTCTCCCTTTTGCTTGTGAATGCAGTGTTAATATGAATGAAATGCTTCTGGGAAACCCGGGGAGATGCAATAAAATTCAATTTAATACCAACCTACCCGCATTCCTGTGCCTGCTGCTGCTGGATTTTGGTGGTAAATCAGCCAAGGGCCATGGGCCACTTAGTGTTTATTTCAACAAATGTGAGCCCTGGAATCCAAGTTCCCATCCTGAGTTCGAACACTAACTTCTTTTAGGCTGTTGTGGGGTAGAAGCATGGAGGAATCAGTGAGCCTAGTTTTTGGAAGAGAAAATGGAGCAGTTGTTGTTTTACTGATATCTTTAAGTTTAGCTGGCACTGATGCAACCCCTGCTTGAGGGACAAGTCACAGATGTATCTTACCTGGAGAGTCTCATTGTGGCACAGACCTCTTGGGGGAGCAGAGGAAGACACTTTGCTCATCACACACAGGATGTCTGACACCCCTGGGTTTTGAACTGTTCTTCAGCCTTTAAATCCCTGACCACTTTTGGGTGAGAGAGCTTCTTGCTTGCAATACAAGGGGTTAACTTGCAAGATAACATCAACTGGCCTTGCACTGAGAGGCAGCATCAGATTTGCTGACTGATGTGCTTTCTGAAAGTGCCTCCCTGCTAAACTGGCTCTGATTAATAAAATATATGAAGGCAAAGAAAAATTAGTCCTCCCTAGCTGAGGTTTTTTTTGTGCTTATGACTAATTTACATGTGCAATACCTTTAAGACTTGCTTTTTCAGGTTCTTATGCTTGCATTTTAAGCCTTCAGGCACAAAACTGGTCTAAACTGGAAACTTAGTTGCTTTGGCACAAGGTTTTGTTTAAATTAATTTTCTTTGGTGAGAAACAGTGCTACAAGAATACAGTTGGATGACTTTTAGGATGGATAGGTCGAGGTCTGGTGGATTTTCACACTAAGCTTTTCCACAGTACTGGCCAAGAGGCATTAGTCCATAATGCTGGAATTTTTACAAAACTATGAAAATACTTAGGAACCTCCTCTTCCTCTTGCCCTGTATAGGTTAATAAGGAATATAAAGGTGATGGCTCACTTGGCATTCAGTGCACACAGCGGTGTGTACCTAAATGGGCTGCCTGGTGTCTGAATGAGCCTGCCCTCATTCCTTGCTTGTTCCTTGGGAGACAAGTCCTTCCTTTCCTTGCCGTTCTGCCCCTTGGCTGGCAGTCCCCATATTGCTGCTCTGGGCCAGCACAACTCTGAGATGCAGTTGCTGCAGATGCCTCTTTTGGGAATGATTATTCAGCGAATTCCTTTATTTCGCACTCTTCCTCAGAATTGGAGCACGCTGTGTTTGAGGCAGTCAGCACAGACCATTCAGCAAGACTGCAGCACAACTCCTGCTTTTTAAGCCCACTGGATGTTTATGGACTCCTCTACTGGCTCTTTTCTCACACTTTGAGCGAGGCAAAAGGCACTTGCTCTTTTACCCACAGTGCAGCAAACACGGATCAGTGACTGCAGAGACTGATTAAAGTTAGTCAGGAAAAGTCAACCCAAGTGAGAGGCTTGCAGACTTGTGCTGCTTATTTGATACTCTCCTAATACTCAGAAATCAAGTCTTTTAATCTCACATATTAAAGCCTCGGGCATTACTAAATTAAACTGATTATTTACCTATTTGATTTTCCTGTTTAGGAACAGCACAGCTGACGTGTATCTCTTGAGGAAAGGAGAGGGAGAGGTGTGCACAGTCCACTGTTTCCTGATCAAATGCATACACTGGTTGTATACACAGCATCTTATGTTTGTAGTTATAAGCGTGTCATTGTCATTCAAGCTCAACTTTCTACCACATCCTGGTTATGAATAAGAAAGCATATTCACTGCAAAAAAGAATTAACTTAAGAGATAATGGAACACTAGAGTGTTAAATATATTTTAAATCTGTCAAGCAAAGCTGAAGCAGTGAACAAAAGTCATTGCTGTGCATTATTCTTTATCTTTTTGCTTCTAATGGTCTGAATTGGATTTTGAATGCTTTGGCTAAGCAGCAGTACAACAGGACTTAGTAGGACTCCTTCTGTCTCTTTTATTTAAATAACTCTGAACTAATGTTTTCAGGGTAAATATCCTAAGATTTCCCTTTCTGAAACTCTATTTTTTTATATACCTCATTCATTACAACTGAAATATGTACTGTATTCTAGAAGTCCTCCTCCCTTTTTCTTCTTTCTCAGGCAACAGGAAACTGGCATTCCCCATAAATTTTAGAGTAGTAATGATCTCTGTAGGTTTTTCACAGGTGGTTGTTGCTCCCTTGGCTCAGGGCCTTTTCCTTGCTGTCATTTTCATGGTCTTCATCACAGGTGATAGATAATATGGCTCCTTGACTCCACCAGAGCTGGAACAGGGATGGGATGGGCAAAGTGATCTCACAGACTGGCTCTTACTTCAGACTGTCCTCTCCTGGAGCCACTACAGAATCTGGCAGAAACAAAGCAAAAAAGACTTACTGAGGAGGCTTTTTTACAGTTAGAGCTACACAGATTATAGCAATCATAATAATGAAGTTAGTATAATATGGAATAGAGCAAAAAGGGCAAGTATTTAATCAAATAGCATTGAGACCCAAAGGGAAGATAAAATCAGTGAAATAGGAGTAGCAGCTTGATTTTTAATGATTCATCACCCAATTTATTCACTTTATTTCAGACAGATTAAATCTTAAAACCCAGCTATCACCATGCAAATATCAACAGGATTAAGCATAGAATTTTTGGAGACAAGTATTTAAGTCAGGTAATTTAGCCAACCAATTAAAACTTCAAATAAAACTTCTTCTAAAACATGTGTTTCACCTCCCTTATCTGCGATGCAGATCGCTTGTGTTCAGTTTGGCTTGCACGGATAATTTCCAGTATTGCAGGATGTGAAACAAGGTGAGAATGCCTGCAGAGTTCTGCAGTGGGCTGAGGGAACTGGACACATCTGTGTTTTGAAAAAAATTCCTGCAGTGGTCCTATGTGTAAAAATAACCCCCCTGTATTTGTGTCTCCTGTTAACTGAGGTGTTTATCTCACCTGTTCCTAGCATTTGTTGGTTTGGAAGACAGTAAGCCACTTCTTTCCAAGTCCAGGCCTCTGGCTGTTTCAGCCTGAAGGGATCAGTACCAAAAACATCCTGCCTGATCAATAGTTTATGAAAACCTTTTCAGAAAGGAAAATGTTAATGCAGTTGCAATAGAAACCTAGGGGATCAGTGAAGCCTTTATGACCATCTGTGGTGCGTTCAGTCCCTTCTTGGGATTTTTGCTTAAGGGTCACAGAATAGAAAGACACAGAAACAACAAGGCTGGAAAAGCCCTCTGAGATCATTGAATCCAACTGTTAACCCAACACTGTCAATACTACCCCTAAACCGTGTCCCCAAGTGCCACATTCATGTGGTTTTGAACAGTGCCAGACAAGCCAGACCAGTGTCTTCTTTTCAGCCCAGAACAGATGTGGGGAAGCAGCTCTTCTGGGTCCAGCCTCTCTCCTTCTTTATCCTTATGTTCATCCCTGGATAACCAACTTGCAACTCCTTTGGGTTGTTTCCCTAGTGTTGCAGTTTGTTTTTGCTTCCTTTGTTGTCATTCACGTTGCAGCTGCTGGGGTTGCTTCTGTTATTACAGCTGTTAATATTGCATGATCAAATGAATTGTTAATCACCGAGCCTCCAAAGAGCAGACACGGGCTGCTCGCTGCCTCCGGTGCACGTGGGAGGCTGTCAGGGACAGCTGGGACCTGGTGTCAGATCAATCATGCACTGGAGGCTTTGCATCAGGGGGTGGTTTTGGAACTGAGGAAGCAGATCCTGTGTTGAGAATGTTCCTCAAATGGATACATTCCTCCCTGTTGCTGAAAGGTCCACCTTGAGGTGTCAGCCCAGCTTAGCTGTAGTTACCCTGACAGGTGGAAGTGCTACCAGCTCATGTTTCTCCCGGTGTAGGAAATATTTTTCTATCCTAGGACAGTCTAAAACGGTGTCCTGCACTGTAGGACCTGTTTAGAGATGTTTACAATGTGCAAAACGAATCGTATCAGTGCTCAGGGATGTTAATTTTGGTGTTTGTCTCTCTCCCCTCCCCTTCCAACAAGGCCCAGCTGTCTCTGAGCACTGCTGCCTGCCTTGGCACCCTGCTGTTATTTAAGGAAAGTTGATGCAGATTTGTTGTTTTCACTTATTTTTTATGAACATTGAAGATATTTTGCCTCCTAGGCAACACGCTTCCCTCCCAACCCCATTTTTAGCTCTCCCAACAGTATTAGGTAATACAGCTTAGAAGCACAGAAGGGAACAACTGGAGACCAGTTTGATGAGTGGGTCCTTTTATTTGAGAGCAGACAAATCTTTCCATATGAAATTGATGAGATATGACAGCATAAAGAGCAAATGTAATTCCATCTTGCATTATTATTTATTAGATTTATAACAAAACTGCAGTTACAGGGGAGCCTTGCTCGTTCAAATATGCTGAGACAAGATCAGTTTGCACACAAGTAAAAGTTAATAGTATTGCAGTGAAGCTGCTGCTAGCACAAAAATGCATTCATTAGAGATAGTGGTGAGGTTTTACTTTGAGATAATGAATCTGTGACTTAAAAGCATGTACATTAAGTTCCCAAACAGAATTGTGGTGGCAGTGGCCCCAGAACAGCAGAGGCGGCAACAGAACTTCAGCACAGTGACATTCCTTGAATCTCTTCAAGTCACTTCTGTGAAGGAAGCTCTGTCTACAGATGGATGTCCCATCTATTGCTTCTGCTGATAAACAGAGTTGGTGAAATACCAGACCCTTTTCTAGCTCTGCCAAAAAAAGCCCCAAACCCTCTAAATATCTCTGTGCTGGGTGTCACAGCAGAAAGGTGAAACAGCAGCAGACCAGTACAAAGCTGACATGAATTAGTTTCTCTTCCCTGATTCTCTTCAAATGTGGCTACATGATTTTCAAGAATTGAGAGGCTGCAACGTATAAAATGCAACAGTAAACAAGACCCTCTTATTTTTGGAAATACAAATTTCCATTTTTCCCTTGTGTGGTGGGTTCAGTTCAATGACTGGGCAGAAACACCGATTAATGTAGAGTTTTTAGTTTGCCTCCTCACACAGGGCAGCAATTTAATGTAGAGCGTTTTGTGCTCTGGCTGAACACCAGTGCACCCACTAACATTATTTACTCATTTTCTGCTGTTTTCCCTTAGAAAATCAAGACAGCAGGAACCTAAAAGGAGCTTGCGGAAGGATAAAAAAAGGCTTCCAACATTCGTTTATCCAATTTTCCCTTTTCTCACAGCATGAGAAGGTAAAACATGGACCAGCGGCATGGACAGTGGATGTATGAGATCACTTCCTTGTTCCACTGACGACATCTGACCGCCAGAGAATGGGCGCTCCTGGGTGGACGTTGGCACACTGCTGGAGACACTGGTGGGTCTGGTGGAGCTGGGACTGTGGACATGTGCTGAAAGCCACGGATCCATCCTCCCAGGCCGGAGTGGGTTCGCATCCCCACGGCTCAAGTCTGCAGACTGATTCGCCCCCAAGTGGGCCAAGAGACACTTCCCAGACAAAGCCCAACAAGTGGGTGTTTGCTTTCCTCAGCGCACCGGGTGCGTGGGGGATATCTCCTCCTGACATGCACAGCCCAGGCATGCAGCAGATTACAATATATGGCTGCAGTTCGTGCATGTTCATTGTTTTCCTTAGAAAAGGTGAGGTCACACAAACTATTTCTCAGCACTCCCCACTATCGTTAGCATACGTGAGGCGTGGGCCCAGCACGCCCTGGTGGTGGTGCTGAGGAAGGCTCCGCCTCTTCCTTGGCGGTGCCCTGATGAAGGCTGGGTGTCGTCACCGCCATGCACTTTTCACCTTTCTCCTCTGTGTCTCTTGTTAGCTGTTTCGGCGATTTCCCCACTCGTTTTAGCAAGCTCTGTCCTTCATTTTTGCGAGTTTTGTTCCCTATTTTTTGCCAAGTTCCATCCTGCGTCTCTAGCTTACAGCTTAATGCTTGCTAGCTTTTATATTGGTTACAAGTATCTCACCCTTGCCCAAGCATCCCCAACTACAGTGCTTTCAACCCTTTCAAGCCAGAGCAGATAACACTCTCTGGGCTCTCATTCTCTGCTGTTTCGCTCCTGCTAAAAAATCAGCCCAACACGTGTGTTGGAAAAGAGGAATATCAGCATGAAGGAAGAGTGAGCAGGCTGTGCTGGAGCTGGTCCATACTTGTAAGTATAAGTTAATGATCAAATGTGATCATAGGGAAACTCATTTTCTTGAGAGCATTCATTTAAAAAGAGATATTAACACAGTTGTGTGGCAACCGACACTGCGACATCCATGGTAGGATGCCAATGTTCCTGAGATCTGACAAATCCAGCATTTGTTATTTACCTATCCAAAATGCTTTGCTTTGAAAAAGCGGTGCTGGGTGCCAGCCAGAAGGGTGTTCATTACAAATTCAACGCAACATGCAGTCAGCTTCAGCAGAGAGCTGGCTGTGGCTCCACTTCTAAGGTAGAAAGTATATTAATTAGTCCATAATTCAAGCTGATAAGGAAAAGAGAGAGATAAGATGGGCTGTCAAGGGAAGCAGCTACATTCCCTGTTGAATTTTGGGGAGTGAGTTGAGGGAAAGCACTTGCACTTACCCTTAAGAACGGCACAAGACCATTTGTAAAGTCATTAGTCCTATGAATTATTTTGACTGTTATTGTTATTAATTATTTGTACTGAAGTAGCACTTGGAGAAAAGAGTTATGCTAAAAATCCTCCTGACTTCTGCTAAAGCACACAATAAAAAGGCAGTCTTTCCCCTGAAGAGCTTTCAGTCTTAATACCACTCTATATTCACAGTGCTCATCATTTCATCTGGTATTTCCATCCTCTTTTATTCTATATTATTTTATTTATTTTATAGCACCTCAGAACTGTGTTGGCATTTGGCAGATCTGAAATTCATGCATCCGCACTTTTATGTCTCGCTATTGTTTGGTTTTCCTCTCCTCAGTGGTTCCTTTCTCACAGTTAACATTCCCCTTATTTCCTGCTCTCCTTTTCTGTAATTTCTTGTATCGTCTCAGTCTCCATTTTTAAACGTTTGCCACAATTCTCTCATGTTTTCCATGAACGCTTGTTCTGTCTGACACTTTCCCTCTTGGTTCCTTTTGCAATTTTGGGGGAAATCTGTGAACAACCAACCCCTGCCATCATTTGTCCGAAGGTGACTTTTTCTGACAAATTGTTCTATCCCTCTTCACTTTCCATATCCAGCAAGAAACCACCAACAGGACAAGGTCATGTGGAGAATGCACACCTTTTAACAGAGAAGGTGACTGCATTGCATTAGGGAGAGGAGCACTGCCAGCAGGTCGAGGCAAGTGATCCTGCCCCTCTACTCACAATTTCTGGGGCACCTCAATGATCTTCAGTGCAAGACAATTATGCTGAATTTACTCGGGATAAAACCTGGATAGCACAGATTTTATAAATAATAAGCATTGGGAGCTCCCCTGGCAAAGTCCCAGTGTTGTCTGTCAGATCATGGTGAAGAAAAACAAACCTGGCAAAAGGACCAAGTTAACTGTCAGCAGCCTGTCCCTCAGCTCTGCTGTTAATTGTGGTGCCTCACTGTAATTTGTTTGCAATAATTCCAGCTGTACTGCCAGGGTAGCCTCCAAACAGAATTGCTGTTGTTGTCACAACTGTTACTTGTTCAAGAACTGCATTTTTCAATTAGGGGAAATACATGAGATACATTATCTGTAACAGTTATCTTTTAATGATAACAACAGATACGATAATTAGTCCACTGTATGAAATTAAAGATATTTAAATAATTATACTGTAATCAAGTCAAAATTACTGATGTCTTTATTTGAGGCTAGATTATGTGGAAAGCACCACAGGAAAATAAGTGCTTTGTAATCTAAAAGGCACCAGTATTTAATAGCACATTTGCATATATTGCATCAAGTAAGTTTGGTTTATGCCTGGCAAAGATTTAAAATATAAATAGCAGTCACTAGGCCAGGTTTCAGTGGCTTGGGTATGACAGCAACCACTAAACCTTTGTGGTTTAGTTTGCTGGCACGTCTCAGCTGGTTTGGTATGGTGGATTTGCAGCATAAAGGTGAATTTAATGATGCTCAACAGGGTGGCTCAGAAATATCCACATTCTAAATGCCTGTTTATTGGATTTTCTTGGAAGAGTTTCAATTTTTTTTCAGTTCCCTTTCTCCCCTCTCTTATCTGATGTTGCACATACTCTTTAATCAAAGATAAATAAACAAAAAGACCAGGGAGCCCAGCAACACAGTTCAAGGAAAAAATATTAGTTTTTGTATTATGTGGAAAAAAACCCCAACAACTCCCCCCTGCAAAGCAAGCAAACAAAATCGAACCAAACGTAAGGAAAATTAAAAAACACCACACAGGAGCCCAAAATTCACAGCTACACCCTCAGCCCCGCTTCTCCTTTTCAGACTTTGAAGAAAACAATCTCTTGCGTAATTCTTCACCTTTAATAGCAGGTGCTGGCTCACCAAGCCAGAAGAGGGCACAGTTCAAAGGTCTGGCAGAATTACAGCTGGTGGGTTTCAGGCATAGCCTCTGTCAGAGGAGACCTGGAAGCAGCTGTTTATTTATGTGTGTGAAAAGGATGGTATGGAAGTATTTTTACCACTTGACTTTACTGCAGAAGCTTATAAAGGCTATATTTATATTTTATTTTCTTGAGGGATGTAATTCCCCGAAGTAATATAAAATACTGGTGGCGAAACCTCAGTTTTGGAGCTGGGCTGTGAATTTTGGAGGGGGTTCCTGAGAGACGGTGCTGATACCTTTGGCTGGCAAGTTGAGCACTGAGCCCCTGTGCTGGTGGTGCAGATAAGGGGCTACAGAGATGCATTTAAAGTTAAAACTTCTTTCCAGCTTGCCCACACAAATAGAAACAACCCTCAAGAAGGTAGCAGGCATCTCATGATTTATTGTAGATGAAAGTTCATTCTTTTACCTGACAGAAAAACATTCACAAGTGCAAAGGGACCGATTCAGAGGGGACTAACTCCATTAACTACAATTTTTCATCCACTTTCCCACATCAGCAGCGAATTTGCCTTTTCTCTGGGTTTGACATTGAGTATCTTCAGTGTCCTGAAGGTCACAAGTGCTTCTCCAGCCCCACAGGTGCAATAACCAACAAGAAGAATAATCCATGCAGGATTTTCTTCCCATCACATAGGTGATACTGGCAAAACAGGAGGCTTCTTTACTTTCAATGTGGTTGTTTATTGTGCAATTTATTTTATAGTTAGTTATTACTAAAAATAATTGAAAGATGGAACAAATACTAGTTTTACGGTAAAGACAGTGAAATCAAACAAGAAAGTCATTTTAGGAATTGAGATAAGGTTTTGAAACAGGATGTTTCTGTGTTTAGACAATTTAGTTCATTTTACATGTGGATCTTCCCTCTGGGGAACACCCCCCACGCCACCTGCAATCCTTTGAAAGCAAGATAAATAACTAGATTTCTCACACAAAGACATTCTGCAGCTTTTACTAGATGCAAGCACACTTCCAGAAAGCTTTGAATTGCTAAGAGGTAAATTGATTAAATTTGTCCTAAATGCCCCTTTTAGCAGGTTAGGAAATGGATCCCCTGGTTGTGGTGTGTCACACAGAATGATCTGAGACCTGACCTTTTAATGAGTTTTGCCAATGCAATTGAATAATTTCTACTTAGAATTTATTTGCTTCTTCAGTGTCTTGCTTAATTTGGTTTGTGAATCTATTGTTGTTGTTGTTGTTGTTGTTTTTATTTATTTTTTTTTAAATTTTGCTTTAAAGTCACGGTTTTTCTATTCAGTTTTTCAAATGCTTCAGCAGTAACTTCTGTTATCCTTGACATTTCTGTGTCACCATAATATGAACTGCTGCAGTGGGAAACTTAATCCTCTAATCTGTCCAGCTCAGATACATTGTTTGTATAGAGACATTTTCTAATTCAGTGTATTTATTAACAGCTCTGTTTGCTCTGGCATCTGCAATAGGAGCAGTATTTATTAATGGAAACTGTAGTCAAAGAGTGGTCTTGTGTCTGCTTCCACTGGTTGGAATGACAGTGCTGGTCCATGTGATTGCAGGATTGAGGATCCAGCTCTCTGCCTTTTGCTTGAAGAAACGGCACATAAATGCACATATATACACATGTGTGTGTATGAATCCAGGTTGCCAGTTTATCAACTCTTTTATTGGAAGATCTGAATATTAACCCAAACTTCCCTAAGTTTTCCTAGGAATCTTAAAAATCATTTGTGATAACTGTTCAGGAAAACAAACAATTCTGGCAGTTTTGGGCTTTCAGGTGAGTATCCAGTTTTCTGCAGAAACAGATTTTTCTGTGATGTTTTTCCATTTCTGACCACTCTTATTATTTAATTACTTTATTTCTCATCTGTTACTCTCAAAACCAAGTTGGTTGTGGCAAATAATTTGCACTGTTGAAGTTGTAAAACTGGTCTGGATGAGTTTGCAGGGTGACTGATCTGCCACTTTCATTTGAATGCTGCAGAAGACACATAGAAAAGTGTGACTATAAAATATATAGAAATACTCTTATATACTTGTTATTCTTCTTAATAAATATTAAAAATAAATGTTAAATTCTTATTATTACTTAATAATATCTGGATCTGCAGGTGCTTTTTATGAAGTCAAAACAAACTAATGTACATAGAAAGTCAGAGGGTGGGATGGAGGATCATTAGTGATATGATGTAGTTTATACAGTTCAGCTGGAGATTAATGGCAAATACCATCATAATGGTTAGAACTTGAATATTACATAGGGAATAAATACTGAACCCCCATGAAACCAGGATTCATATTGTTTATGATTATTCAATGCTGGGAGCATGATAGAAATGTGCCTCTATTCCTGGTGTAACAAAACTTTCTTCACTCTCTCTTTCCCTTCAAAAAAAGCCCAAGGAAAAAATGGTTTTACACATTAGTCTCCCAGAAAGAAACAGGATGAAAACATCCCTCAAGCTGCAAAGCAAGAAGGTCCTCAGCACTAATAATGTTTTCTATTACCAAATGCTCTGTAATCTGAAAACTAAAAACAAGAGCAAATATTATTTCTATTTATCTGTCTGTATGTGTTATATTATAAACACATGCCCAAAGGTTTAATTTTTTTGGTTTTTTTTGATAAATACTCACTAATGACTATGATTCATTGTCAAGATAATATAAACTGATTGGGAAAAAGATAAGTTTACAACATGCAATTGTTTTGAATAATGGAAATTTATTTTTCTCAAGAGTTGGCACATTTATTAGGAAGCCCTTCGATGTTCCTTGCAGAAACAAATCAGTGCTAGTTGGTTTCATCCTTTATTGACAATGGCATTTTGGATTTGGCAGTGTCTGGAAAACTGTTTTCAGCTGAAGTTCTTGGCATAGTCACAATGATGTTATTGTGAAGGCATAGAATGATGTTATTGTGAAGAAAAAAATAATTTCATTTTAAGGCTACTGAAAGCTACAGTGAAATTGCAGAAGAAATATCTGCTCACCTTGCAACTTAACATGCTAAAAACCCACAAGGATATGGCTGCAAAAAGGTATATTTTGACAATCTTGGAAATAAAGTGTTTCTGTTTCACTGTTATCGGGTGCTTTTGTTCCACAGTAACTTCATGGCATCTATTTTGTATCATTGAGTCGAATTATTCTTTGTCACTCCCATGCCTTCTCTCTTCCTATTTCCCCTAAGTTTGCTGCTCAGTTTCTTCCTGTATCTCTGTGCTATTCCTTCCAAATGCTGATGAGTGTCAATGCCAAGCTCCCACATACATATTTGTTACCACCTCTGGCATCTTCCCTACTTAAATTTTCTTGGAAAGCTGTACATCAATGCCCCTAATAAAGATCATTGTTTGAGAGTCCTGTAGCAACTATAAGAAACAGAAGTATGTGACTATACATCTATACATCTTCAATTTACCAATGTTTTGGGTAGCTTTGTGCAAAATGAAAAAACAAAGACTGCTGAAGGTGCACAGAGAGACTTTGGCAAATCTGTTGGTGTTCAGATATTTCCTGGTAGCAAGTAGATATTTCCTTTTGCAAATTAACATTAAATATAGATGAGGTATGAAATTCACTGGACCTGAGTACTCTGCACTTGTCCATTACATTCATAATTTCTGTTCTCACTGACCCTTACTAGGGAGTTACTGAGCTCAGTGCCATAATTTGCAGCAAATAGCCCTTATTAAATGAGGAATTGCTTGTGAGAATGATGAATTCATATAGTGAGATCTTTCACAAGATCAGTTCTAATAAAAGGTCAGCTGGTACAATTTCTTATGTAAATGAGTTTTCCAGACTGTTTCTCCTTCTACTTGTGCTGTTGCCTAGGCTGTCATCAGACTTCAAAGAAATTCATTATTCTTCCAGCTCTTGACTTTAAACGAAATGCTTGCTGAACCTAATTGATGCTGCAAAATGTCTCTTTGCAGGGCAAAGAGAATTGTGCAAGAGTAATTCAGTCTATTGAGCTGCTCACAGCCATTGTGTTTGACTCTGCCCTATTGACATTGTATTTTTCTTCTGAAAAATATTGGAAATCATTTTCACTGATGGAACTGATGGGAAATAATGAGTCAATCACATGAGAGACAGTGGATTCAGTAAGCTCAATGCAAACTATTGTGAAAAGTTTTAAAAGTCTCCTTGTCCACAAAAGTTTAGTGTGTTTTTTTTTTCCCTCCTCAAGGTTATTTTGAAAGTAAATATTTGAGGCTGGCATGCATTCTTGACTATTTTGAAAGCCAGTGAAGAAAGAAACAAAAGTATCTACAGAAAGAGACAAGCAAGCAAGAGGAATGAGCAAGGAAAAGTGAAGGCAGGTGCAGTCAGTTGTGTGGATTCCAGGTAAGCTGGTGTAGGGTTTTTACATCTGCTCCTGTAAAAGGGCAACTTTGGGTCTTAGAAATGCTGATGGGTCTTTTGGATAAAATGGGGAAGCAGAATTGTTGCCAGCTTCTTGCTCTTTCACCCTGGCAATCCACAGGAGCAAACACTTCATGCCAGTCAGCAACAATTCCTACAATGTAATTAAAATGCAAGTGCATTAGGGGGTCCCATGGCTACTCCAACCATCCTATGGAGGTTTTAATTTTGGCTAATACTGAAGTGTGCCCTGGTAGAATTTGGTCCTATCAGTACCATACTGAGCTCTACTGGTTACAGTGCCAATGTTCTAAGGCCTTGTCCTTGTTTCCATTCTAAAACCTGCTGCTGAATGAATGAATGCCTCTCATTTATTTTGGTTAAAGTTTGCCTGTCTGGTCTTGTCCATGAACAACTCACACCCCACTTCTCTTTAGCAGTTTGGTTCATTCAGAGCACAAATCTGAGGAAATTTTAGTTATTTTTTCTTGAGTTAGTATAGCATAAATTCCTCAAACCTATACCAGCTATTGATTTTGAATGTTAGCTAATTATATCTTGGTCCTTATTATACTACTGAATGTCCACTGTGGTTTTAGAGTGAGATTCCTTGATAACAGAACGGTTTTAATTTTGGTGAAGAGACTATCCCTAAAGATCCTGACTAGGGAGGAAATTTTTAGACATGAGAGGAATACTGTGGTTTATTTCCCCCACCACTGTCTGCCAGAGCAATCCTTGTGCTCGTGACTGCTGTAATACATTCACCTGCAAGGTGCTGTGATACCTTTATTTCCTTCTGATTACCATTTCTCCTCTTCTTGTAGCCTTAAAAATCCCCAACCCTTCAAAACTGTCGAGAATCAAAGTGCAGAATACAGGAAAAGCTGAAAAGTTCGCTGCCTTTCTAACAATTTCCTGGCAAATGAGACACTGTGCTTGCGCCTTGATTTTTCAGACAAAGGCTGTGAGAACAGCAAGTGGCACGAGGTGAATCTGTTCTTGTGCCAATTTACTCCAGTGAAAATGGAACACAGGGGTGCTGCAGCCCCTCAGTACCCTTGGAATGGTCAAGAGCATCACAGGCAGGAGATGCTGGCTGGAGTGCACACACCAGCTCCTGGAAACTGCTCTGCTGAGCTCAGGCACTCCCTTCCTGCTGTGAGGGGCTGTTAGACAGGGATGTTTATTACAAACTTGAATAGAATTGAGAGCCAAAGGATGTAGAGGTGCTGTGTAGGGGAGATGGTGCTGTGGTGGAAGTGCAGTGTGCCTTGTTTGTGGGGTATCTGGAGATAGAATTCAGGGCTCAGTGAAGGGAGTAACCAGGCTGAACCACAAGAAATACCACGCTCTCCAGCCAGAAATAAATTCTGCAAAATACAAAATACAAAAAAAAAAAAAAAAAAAAAAAAAAAAAAAAAAAAAAAAAAAAACCACCAAAAAAACCCAAAAAAACAGGTAATTAATTTAACTCACCCTTCTGATTTTAGGCCTGCTGCTACTCTTATATTATTATTCTTATATTATTCTTATATTCTTATGCTGGCTGCATAAGAATACATGAGATTAACCTGTTGCTAAGCCATCTTTCACAGCTCTTGCTAAAAACTGACACCAGTATCAAGGGGCAGATACGAAGCACAGGTCCTGCTGCAACCTGTGTTTCTGTGAGCCTATGATGGTGTTGCATGATCATGTGATTTTCTCTGCTGGAGTCCCTTTTTCTTGCCCTCTCACTTTACAAAGACAAAAAGCTTACAAAGCTTGTCTTGATGCACAATCTGATTTTTCTCTTTGTAGTGTTCTGAAATTGGATATCCTGGGTATGAAACTCTTGCTGGCCTTTCAAAAGTAAACCCTGAGTAAACCTTGCCTCAGTGACAAAACAACTGTTATTGTCCTGGTTAGATGCTGAAATCAGGTCACCCAGTGAGCAATAGTCCCTGAATTAACCTTTGGCCTCCTAGTGCCTGAGAACTTAAAATTTTTTTGAAGGACTAGTTTCCTAGGGATTACTCAGTAAAGTAATACTTAAAATGTTTTTCATTTAAGAAGATGTAGGAGGGGAGATAGGTTCTGTTATCAAAAAAGTTTCCTGCACAGATTCAAACCAACACTAAAGTTCAAACAAAGTCCACGGGTCTCTCCAATGTCTCAGGTACTTAAATTCTGAAATAGATCAATTAAAGCCAATTTTGGAATTTCCCTACTGGAACCAAAATCTTCTCATCTCTCAAAGCTCAGCCACCTTTGGCCTCAGCTTGATTATATATATATATATATTTCCATCAAAGCTTTTTCTGTCTGCTGAGAAGCTGTAAAAGTTAATGCATATAAGGAGAGTGTACGATGGCTAAAGCCTAAGTCACACAGCAGTTGAGTTTGAAAGACATGTTCTGTCTTTTAATCTGTCCACTTTTGGCATTGTGAAAGTCTCTTCTCCACAATAATCTCTTAAGTAATTTATTTAATGCTGACTCTGAGAGTTCACTGGTACAAACAGCGTGACTATCTTGGCTAAAGTGACAGTGGGCAAGCCTTGTTAGATATGTGGATTCTTTACAGTGCATAGAGCAGCGGGGGAGGATGGCTGGGGGGTGTACCTGCCTCAAAAATGCTTAGTTACACAAGAAATACTGAAGCAGACCAAAAAATTTCTAACCTCAAATTGACAAAGAACCCCCCAAAAAAACAAAACAAAAAAACCCAAAACAAAACAAAAAACAAAACAAAACAAAAAACAAAAAACCCACAAAAAACAAAACAAAAAAACCCCACAAAACAAAAACCAAAAACCAAACACCAAACCAAAACAAAAAAAACCCCAAAAACCAACAAACAAACAAGAAATATATATTCCCTTAACTGAACCCAAGCAGCATGCAGGAATTCTGCTGAATACAATACTTGCCATGTCCTAAAGCAGTGCCTAAATGCAATTCAAACTTGTATCCTGACTTCTGGCTGGGAGGAATGCATTTGAAACATACGATTTCTTATCAGAAAATTCTTATGAGGACTTCATTTATGGTAAAGAGGAGTAAGAATCCCTTTTCTTCTCCAACAGGGTATATTTTGTTGTGCTATTTTAAATAAATGCAGTGAAATATTATATAATAAAAGTATTGTGAAAGGGATGCAATCATTAGAGGGGTTATAAGGAGTCAGACCTTTGGTCAAAACAAAACAACCCTGAGATTACATTATATGGGATTTGGTTATGAGCTGCCAGCAAGTTTTGACAGCACCTAGTAGTTCATAGTGAATTCCTCTTTGTGATAAAACTAGTCCAAATTATCTTCTTGTATCAGACTGCAGGTTTCCTGAGAGACTTGGCCCATCATGGATTGTAAAGAACCTTATTAAAATGTCTATAAAATTATATATATGATAAAACACAGGGATTTTATTAGACCAGTAAGGATTTTTAAAAATAGTAAAAATAAATTATGTTCCTGAGGGTCTAGCTCATTCCTCCTTCTTGAGGATATTATCTCAGTGATCGTTAGTTTCTTGCATAAAATACGGTTTTTGTAAGTCACCACTTCTAACTGGATTAATGGGGGACATCCCATTAAATAAGAATTTAAGTATTTTCTTTTAGTCAGTCTCCAGTACAGTGAGCTTCACTGCCTGATTCTAGTAGAAGAAACAGAGGTAACTTTGACTTTCACAGGTTAGGTCCAGTTCCAGACATTGCACCATTCAGCTGAGCTCACATTTGAGCTCTCCACAGCCAGTAGTCCCTTGTGCTTCAGCCCAGACCTTGGCTGTATCTACTTGGGAACTGGGATTTTTGCCCCATCTGTAGCATGATGTAGTCATGATTACAGATTGTAAGATATCAATCTGTATCTTACAGCTGCATATCTTGGAAGTAGCTCGTGGCATTAAAGTTGTCCTCCCTCAATTAGTTGTAATAATGGTGAAATGAAACTGTGTGAAACAAAGCAAGGAGACCAGATAGCTCGGAGAGCACGCCAATTTTGAAGCGCTTCATCTTTTTCATAGCACTGCATGGTTTCCTTTCTCTCCTTTGAGCTGGCGCTCGGGTGTCTGTTCTGCTTTGGTTTGTAATACATCTTCTGAGGCAAGGTGTGCCAAAGAACTCCTCCTGATGGAGAGACCAAAGCCAGGACCTACCAAACGTGCTAATGAAAACACCTCAAAACCAGTTCAGTACATAAAATCAAAAACCTCTCAGCCAACAACAGTTTTCACATAGAATGTAATGCAAAGTGGTTGATGTATTTACAGCACAAATTAATGCATTTTATCAACTCAGTTGAACAGTTCAGGAACATAAGAAGAAATGCATTGTGCTGCTGCAGTGAGTTTTAAACAGCCCTTTCAGATAGTTTGCATTTGTAATCCTTAGAATGTGAGATGTTCTGTTTGCTCAGTTACATTTAACGTGGCAAATAAGTTAAGGCATTCAATTCTAAAGCTAACTTTTCACAGAGTATCAAAGTGCTGCTAGTAAATCCAAACTACTCAATCTAGTGCATAATCAAGAGCTGTAAAGCTCAAATGTATACTGTAATGAAGGTATAAGTCATTACTGTTTGCCTGACTTTTTTGATCTGGTTGAGATTAACAGCAACGTAAGCAACATTGCAAACACCACAAAATCCCAAATATTTCTGAATGAGGATTGAGAAAATATTATCTGTAAAGTACACCCTGGATAATCTGTGTGGATAAAGTGGTATCTGCAAGTGTAAAATGTAGCTTCTTTCAATTTTTTTTCCTTTTCTTTTTTTTTTTTTGTACACAGCAGAGAAATAGAAAACCTCCTAAAAGCTCTTCCTAAAAGATCATATGGCAGTAGTTGGAATTTAGTCTAGCAAAAGTGCTTCTCATGGTACATAAGGAAGTGTGCTATCCCATTAAAAGAGGAGAGAATATTATTCATATCTATTAAAAAGACTAATGAAATGGAGTATGATATCCTGCCAGCTGTGGCTTAGAATTCTTTCTTCTTTCATTTGAATTAGAAACAGGAAAACCTATAATCAGAGCAAGGCATGGAAGTGGTGGAAAAGGAAGTAATTTAGAAGTGTTTTCTTTAATTTTTCAAATCTGAAGGACCTGAGGGATTCAGCTCTTGGTTTAAACAAGAGCAGCCATCTGACATTCTGTAGCTCTCCAGAAAATGCAAGTCAAAAAAGTCTGGGCTGCAGGAATAAAAAGCATGGATGGTTTTTTTTCCCTTTTGTCTCATTTTGACATTTTTAACACGTAGGAATTGACTAATGCAGGGAGATTTCTTCCATGTTCCTCAGTAGATGAGTTATATGGGCACATCAAAAGGCTGATCCTGCATCTGTGAGTCCGTATGTTCAGCAGGAATAATTTATACACATTTTGGTCATGGCTTCTTCACGGTTCTTGCCATCTTCTATGGCATTAGAACAGACATTTAAGTGATTCTGGGCCTGAACTGGCAGCCAGTACAAAGTGCTGATGTAGAAACTTCTGCTGCAAAGAGTCATAACTCCACTCCCTGAGCATATCCCCATTATACATTTTGAAGTGCACAGACCAAATATCCCAGAGAGAAAGGGTATATGTTACTGCAGTCCTGTGGCAATGCCAGAGGTATAAGATTTACTTTGGCTGTCAAATTTTGTTTGTTTGGTGTTTATTCAGCTACTCTGGATTAAGCATATAATTTCTCTGCAAAGCCCCAGTATCCCATATCTCATATCAAAATATACCTCAGTGTATAGTGTTCAAAGCAATGATGTAACACCACAGGTCAACTCAACTCCAAAGGTGCACCAAAAAAAAAAATGCCTTGGGGTTCCTGAACACAACGGTGTGAGATGGTTTGTTGGGTTTCACACGTTGTTACTCACGAAGTTTAATGGTGTATTTCTGCCCTCGTGCCACAGCTTTCCTGCTGACAGGTGCATATCAATACCTGGCTAATGCCAGTCAGTGGAGCTCAGGTTTGGGCTGAGTCACTTCTGTGGCAGGGCACTTTACAACCAGGGCCACCAAGGCCAGCAGCTGCACAGGGCTCATCTTGGAAAGTAGTTATAGACCAAGGGGCCTACCCCTCCAGGGCTTACCAGTCCTTATCTTAGAGTTAAACATCAAAAATTAATTCATTATTAATTAATTATTATATAATTTTGTGGCAAAACCCTGGGGAGGGCGGGACAGTATGGAAGAGATCACCTGGGGATGATCTTGCAAATGTACTTAATGGTATTTGCACATATCCAATGGTTGATAAAGAACAGAAAAAGCCACTCATGGTCTAATATCCTTTTACAGGTCATCACAGCAGCTGTGCCTATTTGGAGATGTACATCTGTGGGGTTTTCAAGCTCAGTTGGAACCATCTTTCTACCAAGACTGCAGAACTGCTATTGGAAAGGGATGCAAGTACCTCATGAAAAAAAAAAATTACAGATAGCCTTCCCCTTCCATAATAAGTGAAGCACCACGTTAGTGCTCAGAAATATGAACATTCATTTCACTTCATTACTGCAACAGAACACCAAATTAAGACTTTTTGATAAATTATTTATTTATATATAATGACAAGTAATTCCGGACTAAAATGTATTTCAGGAGACCTTTATTTTATGAGCAGTCAAAAAGAGAATGTGTTGCACTGAAGTGCTGAAGCAGAATGTAGGAGCTGATTGGACATGCCTGCCACGTTGCCTAGGCATGACCTTGAAGAACTTGGGGAGTTTGGAGAATTGTAATGCTACTGACATTATACCTGGCAATGTGGTAAATCAGAAATCAAAACTACACACACCACTTGTTTTCAGGTTCAGTGTCTCACCTTTTATCTAAAGTGTGATTAGGAAAACCAACAGCAACCCCCTTCTTTCCAAAAAACCAATCAACCGCCTCTACAGCTATGTAAGTGTAAAGATGTTTATCTTGAGCAAAATGTTTTCCTCTGATGAATAACCAGCATAATAATTTCTCTTTCATTTCAGTGGTTTTTAATTCCACTCAAATCTGAGCTTCTGATATAAATTTTTTAGCTCAAGAAGTAAACTTGTATTTCTAATGGATTACTTGGGGAGCAGAGCAGGCAATAAAATGAATAATGGAGAGGAATCTTTAAAAATTGCAAACTGACCTTTGAAATGTCAGAATTTGGATGTTTCCTGTAATCAGCATTCTGTGATAAATGAGAGCAGTAAATGTAAAGATCCTTGGTACAAAGTGTGTATAATCGAAATCCAATGAGAGATCGATGGCCTTTTGGTGACCTTTCTGAAAAGGTCAAATGACAACATTTATGGGAAACTTTTCATGTGCTTAGGGGATGATTATAAATGGGTTTATTGCATCTCAGAGTTCTAGTTATAGAGGGAAACTCTGCCTATTTGAGGTCTAGATATTGGTATGAGGATATATGTCATTGTCAGTCATTCACCCTGTAGGTGTGTCAATTTTACACCTAAAAATATGTATACACATACCCTGACATATTGGTATTATTTGGATTTTTAAGCTAATATTGCTAAAAAATTACATAAATGAGAGAAATGCTACTTCATACATATAAAATATTACCTGGTAATTTTTAAGGAAGGCAATAGGAGGGTCTAAGATGACTTCAGTGGAAATTTGGTTCCACTCTGCCAACAGTGACAACAGATTGGAAATGATCTGAGAAAAGCTGCTCTTACATCATCACAATCCACAAGACACTGTAGTAAGTGATGGCGACAGCAAGTCTCCCTCTCAGAGGCACCTTTTAGGAATAAGTGCACTGAGGCATTTTTTTTCTGAGTAGCTGTTGGAGAATGTTCTTGTACTGATCTTACACACCAAAATGTCTAAGATGATCTAAAGTTAAATTAGAGACCATTGCCACCAGATCACCAGCTTTTTGATGCCCACCTTGCAGTTTTGTATTTCAAACTATGAAAAAATGCTATTTATTTGTCTGAATGATTGATAGAGGTTTTTTTGCTTAAATGTTATACATATTCAGCTTTCTGTGAGGGCCTGCACTACCTGATTTTCTTTTTATCTCTGTGAAAATTTAGTCTTAAAGTAGAGATATTTTCCACCTTTCTATGGAAAAGAATTGGTTAGGAGCTCTTACTTTTTAATACAAAAGCTTCGCATGCTTGTAGCTTAAGCATAATTGCTTAAAAAAACTCAGTTATTACATCAGTCTTACCATTAATTACTGGGAAATCATGCAGACACCAGATCATCCCCACAGAAATGCTCTCTTATCCCTGAGGAATGAGAATTTGCACTTTTGGGCAACTGGTAGTCGAAGCACAGGACATAACTCCACAGGAGCACAGTTTTAGGAGTTTTACTGGCCATGGAACTGTTTGATTCCTTGATGGCAATTCAAATGGAGGGCTGCTGAGAGCACAGCTCAGTTCTCTCCTTTTGCATCACTCATCATTAATGAACCAACACGGATAATGACATAATTATTCTCATCATAGTAAACAGGTTTGATGGCTCTGGTGACAGGTAACATGCACAAATGCTCCTTGCTCTACTGGCTCTGTCCTTGTTGAAAGAGTGAAAATGGGTGAAGAGGAAAAAGGAAGAGATTTAGCAGTGTGAAGTATCAGCTATACCTGGACATAGAAATAAATCTGTGGAAAGGTAAGCAGTTTTTTACTGTGACCCCATTCAGAGCTGAACTGGAGTTTCCATATGAGAAAATAGACCTAAGTCTTAGATTACATATTTCATTGATATGCAAGTATATAATGCCAAATTGCAGTGATAAAATCACAGGGTCTCTGATCTGTAACTGGCCTGTTCTATTAATATTTCTTTACAGTGTTCAGCACTAGCTATTTCTGGAACTATCCTAAATATGCCAGCTATTATTTCATACCATTATTCTGCAACCCGAAGCTGGAGCTGCAAGCTGTGATGAGCTGTGTTTTTATCTGCATTACCAGATAATTTAATATTGCAGGAAGAGGGGAGCTGGGGTCTCATTTTTCCAACATGGCTGAGTGATGCATTTTCTATTAAATACAGTCAGGTGAAACAGGCCAGGAATATCTTATCTCATGATTATTATAACTTATGATTAAAAGATGGGTTGAGACAGCTTTGTCACAACCTTCCTTTGAAAGAAAAACTAAACAGCTTTAAATTCAGGCAGTATACACAGCTCGTCAAGCTGTTGTCTTTCAAAGTGGTGGAAGGAATTGCTTTCTTTCTTAATAGTTTTGGGCTTCACAATGAAATGAGCTTTCAGTAAACGACTCCTTCAGTAATGGTGTGGATGAAGTAAATAAATTAGAAGAGCAGTGATGCCTTTCCTGGCGTTAAAATTAAGATTAAAAGTTTTGGTCTGCTAGTTGACTTGCCCTTATCATGCTTTTTGTTGTGGTGGGGTTTATTGTGTTTGTCCTTATCTGCTGAATCTCTATTCTGGTATACTTTCCAGGCTACATTTAACAATTTTACTTATGTCAAACGTCCCATCCATCTTTTGCAGCTTTTTCCTTATGTCATTTGCAGATTGGCCTATGAACAGGTAGGCCAGGTGGAACTGCTGCATCAGGTGAGTCGGGGTCCAGATTAGTGTATTTCCATGCAGCTTCCTTCAGCCTATTCAGGAAACTTGTAGGGGTCTCATATGCATTTTGTTTGATCTTGGATAATTTAGATCAATTCATTGCCTTAGGGATGGCACTTTTCAACCCAATGACCACACATTTTTGGTACTGCTTCAACTTTGCCATCTCTTCTGGAATGCTGGGATCCCAGTTTGGATTTGCTAGGGTGTAGATATCATTTACTGACCCTTGGAGACTCCCAGCTGCAATTTGAGCCTTTATAGCAGTCATGGCTGTCTTATTAACCATCTCCTTTCCTGTGCTAATAATTCATCTAGCGTAACATTCAGATCATCCCAGTCTGGGTTTTGGGCTCTGATGGCTGTTTCTACACGCATAGCTACCTTTTCTGGTTTTCTCTGGACTTCTCAACCCAGTTTTTCCACAGCTGCAGTTCTCTGAGGGAGAATGGCGTCTTTATATAGATCACTCCCCGATTTCCTATAGCCTGTCTCAGAGGTACCTCCAACGCAGGCCTTTCCCTCCCTCCTTCATCTGCCTTTGATCTCGTGCTTTTGGCGACTGGACTGGCCGTTCCTATGGCTTCCTGGGCTACCTTTCCCCTTCTCCTACCGCTCTCCTCACAGGAACCATCTGTCTCAGAATCATCCCATTCACGTTGAGTTGCGGCTGCTTCATTGGTATTAGAGGTTGTCTCGGCCAGAGACTGGCCAGGGACTGCTTCGCTCTTAACCGCGGTGTTAAAAATGGGAGGCAGACTCCCAAGTGATTCAGCTAAAACTTTATTGAACGGCCTAAGGCGGGGGCTCCCGGTGCTGCACACACCGGTTTTCCCACACCATGAGGCGGAAAAGGGGGTTCAGCGCCGACTGCAGCTGCAGGTCTGGAGCTGGGTGTTCTTCTTCAGTGGTCTGGAGGGAGACGACCTTGAGCTGGGTTTTGGTGCTCGTTTTTGGTGCTCAGCTTGTTTTTGGTCGGCTCCTATTGGTCCCCTGTTCTGATCCTTCATGTGCACAGAAGGACGAAGTCCCATTGGCCAACTGGAATGCCTCGTCACCGATTGGTGTGCTCAGGATCCTCTGCTTTGCATATTATGTCACTTGCAGATCTTTCTGGAAAGTTGCCCCTCACTTGCGTGGATGCCATTTTAAGTGC
>VZTR01025599.1:44577-81217 GCA_013400775.1 Chaetops frenatus
TTTTTTTTTTTTTTTTTTAATTAATTAAGTCTTTTTCATTTACCGAAGTTCAAACAATTAATCACAGGCCTATGCAATCAAAAGTGGAGTTTATTTCTTATTACCTATTCACATTGCAATCCCAGCCTTTGAGATGATTACATACTATATATAAACACACACCTACTATGTAATCATTTAAAGTGCTGGGAACAGTGTATAGGTAGTTGAAAACGAACACTGTGTGTGCAGCACAAAGCATTAATAGCATTCCAGGGTATGTCACATCATGAGAAAGACTAATCTGTTCCTGAAATGAATTTGACTTATTCATTAGTGAGATGAAGAAAGCTGATTACAGTGAACTATTTTCTTTTACATCAAATAAGGGATAATCTTACTCTAAAGATTTGGGGTTTTTTCCCTTGAAGAAAAAGATGTGTTTTAAAGAAGATTGTGTTCTTTAAGGCAGCTGAAACTGGTCAATCATGCTTGAATCCTGTGGCACTATTTTTGCTGGGTTTACTTCACCAGATCATTTTAAAATGACCTATTCAACTTCATATCAAATAAACAGGGATTTCTTATTCATGCAGGTTTCTCTGGTACAAGTCCACCACTCTTTGGATACTTAAGGAAGCAATAAAGATGCATAAGAGTTTAACTAAAGAATTGTTTTAGTTGAAGTATCAATGAATAGTTCAGGCAGCAGGGTTTGGGGGGAAATGTAGAGAATCATAGCTTATTATGAGGAAATGCATTAATCAGAAAGAAGGCAGCCCAACAGTCAACGTTTTCTTGCTCATTAATGTTTGCAGGATATGTAAAAATACAAAATATTGCAAATAAAAATGTGAACAGCCTGTTCTTTTCCTTTCATAGTCAGGTTATTCAAATTTGCATTTTATCTAAAGCTAATCCCAACTGTAAGTGGAAACAGTTCCAGATGCAGCAGCAGCTTAAGAAGGACGTTGAGGTAGTTTATGAAATGAATTAATGAGAGTGAATAGTGTATTCTGCATTTGCAAGTTCTTTCATCCAAGGCTCTTGGAGCAATTAATAAACACTGCTGCACTGCTGCAACAGAAGAAAGAGTTGCTGCAAAATTCACAGGGGTAAGCCCTGATGACTACACCTAATGGTGTAGTGACTGGGCATGTAGTAACCAAGTCACCTTAGAAGAGGAGACTTCAACACCTGAATTTTGACAAATTTGTAGTATATAGATGCTTTCAGTGCCTTCCAATTTTCTTTATTGAAGAAGATACAAGCAGCTCAGTTCTGTTCTCTCACCCAGCTGGGAGCTGTTGGCACCAGCAAAGCTCAAATCCACGATGTGCTGAATGTCTTCATAAAATAATCAGTAGGAAATGGAGAAAATGGAGATACTGCGTACCTGCAGCATCTGACAGGATTTCTAGGGTCAGAATTAGGCCCAGAAAGAAGACATGAAGAAAGTCACGTAATTGTGACAGAGAATCAAGGCTATACCATGTTTTTACAACAAAACTACCTTCCTGCAGTCACAGATTATTAAAATCCAGGGTAGGACTTGAAGGAAAACAACAAACCACTTAACTTTTAAGGACAAGTGAAGTAACCAAACATAACATTTAGACTATGTAGGCTTTTTCATGCAGGGAAACAACATTCCTTAGACACTTGACCATGGGAAAAGCCAAAAAGATTGAAGCTTAAGTAACAGTTATTCTAAAGAGAAAATACTATTTGCAAGAGTGTTGTAAAAAGGAAGTGAAAAATAGGAGAAAAAGCTAGAATTATTTACTTTGGTCTCTAACCTTAATTCCAAAATAAATAAATTACAAAACATCAGAGAAATTACATTATTCTGCTGCAGACAGGCTTGGACAAACCATTTTACTTTCTTTTGTTTTCTTATTTCTCAGATACTTCTGGATGGCTTGAAGAACTGTTCAAACTGTCATGAGGCTGGTGTTTTGTCCTCTGGCATGGAAAGAAACAGGTCAGTTGTATGTGTTTATATCAAAGGAAGTGTAAAGATTTTCTTTTAAATAAAAATTCATCCATAAGCTCCAGTGGCAGTGCCCCCAGGGGATGCCAGGGAGGGGAGCCTGGAAAAGAAGAGGGACTGCTGATATTTGGTAAAGTGAAAAAGGAGTGGTAGAAAGGGTCGATGGGCAAATGTGGAGCAAGGCTGTTGCACAAAGGTGTGGGAGAACTGATCCAACACAAACTGGTTACAGAGCTCTCAGGATGAGGTTCAAGAGCCACCAGCAATCCAGGAGGGGCAGCTGGAGCAGAGCAGGCAAGGCAGAGGCAGCAGACACTTGACAACACAAACTCTGCAGCAGTTTAGGTTGTTTTGCTGGTGAACTCTCCAAATTGAAGCCTGGGTCTCGCTGGCATTTGGATCTCAGTAGTTAGGACTCCATATATCTTTAAGGACAATAGCACAGAGATGTACTTGGCACATAACACAGGTGATGTGAAGTTTTAAGATCTTAGATCTGATTGGTCATTTCATCCCAAGTCATAAAGCAACATTTCTTAAAACTCTCCCCTGAGGTTGAATCAAGGACCAAATCACTTCAGGGAAGAAAAGGGGAATTGTGTCTTGAATGAAGCAGAATAACAATTCAAGGGGCTGTTTCTTGAGACTGTTCAGAGCTTGGACTGGGTCACCACTTTCTTGGTAAAATTTCTACAAAGCATCAGGGTCTCTCAAGGAATGCAGTTAATTGTGGGAGCACAGTCGAGTTCTCAGCTGATTGAAACAGGCAGAGGGGGTCTGCAGTCTGAGTAATCTTCCAAGTGCCTGGGTTTCACTTAGAGTGAAATATAGTAAGACTTTTTTTCTTGGCAGTATTTGGTGTTGGGCACTGATGCAGAGTACAGCTTACAAGAACTGATGGTTTCATAGTTTCAAATAGTTCACTGGGATTCAATTTGGCTGGTCTAGCACATCTTGGCTCAGGACTTCACTGTGTTACATCATGTTCATACCAGCTCTTATTCCTTGGCATTCAGCTGCAGCTTGTGCCCTCTATCTGGTAAAGGATAGCAGGACATTGTCAAGATTGACTGGTAATGAATCAGCATCACTGTCTGGAAGCTTGAAAGTTGCTGACCACTGCCTCAAATGGGATAGTCTCTTCCAGAGAGTAACTGGTTGTCAGATGTCTTCACATCAAGGCAGACAAGATTTGGGCTGTCATTTGTCCTGTAGGTTAGAGCAGATATGACCCATGCACTGCTCAGGAAGAAATTTGGGGTGAGGGCTTTGGGACTTCAGCATGTCCTGATTTATCTGGTTGTGAGTCTGAATATCTGATTCTGACAAAGGGGTTGGTGCATTTCTTTATGATCCCTTGTGGTAGTCTATAAGTGAGCATAAAATCATTTTGATCTGGTTCTGTTTGTATTGTCAGATGAAAGAATCAGAATTAAATGCCTTAGCTAAGACCTCTTCTGGACTTGATTTATGCAAAGAACACAACCAAAATTGATTGAATACAACAGGATTAATTTATTTGCCTCATGTTAGAACCTAATCCAAGACCCTCAATTATCTTTCAATCAGTGTCAGTGAAAAATGGGGAAATACACTGTGATGTCTTAAACTAAGATGTTATTTGCCTGCATGTTCATTTAGACTCAAGTTCAAAAAAACCCCAGGAACCTGTGCTTAATATCCCTAAGTCAACTACACCATCATCTCTCTAAGGAAAGACAGTTTTACAGTTAATTTAGAAAAGTTGTTATGAAGTATCAACATTCCCCATTAGTACATTCTGTCTAGTGCTTGCTTTAATTCCCACTGGTGTAAAAGGAGGTGTTCTTATTTGATAATATTTGAACCAGAATCACAGTGAATCGTTGTACTACAGCACAGTCTTTTCTTTTTTAAAAACTCTTTTGTGATTCCCCGTTACCTTGTAATGCTGACATCTGAATTCAGCTCAGATGCACAAATCCTGTGTCAGGACTCTGTGCTTCAAGCACTCAGATGTGATGCTCTCTGCTCTCCTGTGGTACCCCATCCTAGTGATGTTTTCCAGGTAAGAGCAGTGCAGAGAGCAGATTAGCCAGGCTTTCTCTTTCTGCAAGGCAGAACTGAACAGTAAAGTACCATCCACAGGCTGCAGGGAACAAATAGGGTTTACCTTGGAGCTCATTCTTGAGGCTCTTCCCTACCAATGAAACTGGAGAGCTGTCACTAGTGCAAGCACTGGCTGGTGACATATGAAAGATGATCATATGCTGTATTTCTTGCTTTTTTTTCTCCTGCTGAGACCCCTTGGAAGGCAATATCTGCCCTCTATTCTTTCCCTTCTATGCGCTTGCCAGTAGATGGTGGTAGCAGTTGCTCTATTGATGGCAGTGCCATATGGTGCTGACGTTTGAAAAAAAGCAGTGTTTTACGACAGCAGCAAGAATTACTTCTCTATGGGAATCTATATTCTATCAAAGAATGTATGTTAGGCCCTGCTGAAGTGCTGCCACTTCCATTTAAGCTGAGGCCTCTGCAGCAGCAGCTCCACGGAGGGGCTCACCTCGTCAGCAGCGATCGCACCCGAGTGTGAGATTAGCAGAGAAGCTGCTGAAACAAAATTGCTAAACACAGTGAGGGTCAGCCACAGAAGGCTGCCGTTAAATGTTCCAAAAAGAAGGCTTCAGGGTGCAGGGAAGAAGTGCAAACTCTTATGAGGAGTGACTGCTGCCCGTGCGAGGCCACGGGCTCAGCAAAGCTGGAGTTGGGCTGTGGTGCTGGGCAGCTCCCTTGCTGTTCTTTGGCTGTGCTGAGGGAGATGTACTCAAATCAAAGGTACAGGGCAGGAGCCTGCTGATCATCAAGCTGCCTATTAATAGATTGTACATTTAGGTAGCCTAACATCTCTGCCATAAATTAATAAGCTCGAAACTGGCTGAGACAGGGCCATTCTGTGATGTGCTAGGAAGGTGCTCAGCCAAGACTTAGTGGTAAATTCTCTTCAGTTTTAAGGTTCAAGACCAAGCAAACGATTTCCAGCCCACAGCCACCCTTTCACCAGAATCATGGAGCCACATTATTCCACTGGTGGTTATGTGGGTAGAAGGAGGCAGTAAAACATAGTGCCTGCCTGAGGCATCAACAGGCCTGGTTATGGGGGATGGACAAAGACCTGCTGCAGGGATGGGGAGAGGGAGGATAAGGATGTGACCAACTAAGATGGACTTTTCTTCTAATAATACAGTCTTATTTTTAAGAAATAGGTATTTAGCCCTTATCTGTATTCCCCAGCATGGTGTGATAGTACTCTGGTATACACAAAAGCAGTGTCTGGACATATACATTCCATAAACATAGTAAAGGAACTGGGCCCTTGGAGACCTTCAGAGCTTAGCAGAAATGGTAGGAAAAAATGATATGACCATTTTACAGGTGAATTTTCAAAACTTAGATTGAGAGTCAGAGAGTTAGCTAGGAAGAAACTTATCCTAGACTTCATTTTCAGCATCTACATCTAAATTATCCATTTTCCTTTTCCTCCTGTGAGATAACCACAGTTCTATTCTCCAACTAATCAGGGAATTTTCAACAACTATATCTTCATGAAAACCTGCAAAGGTAGTATCTGAAGTTTGCTAGCTTGATTTTTGAGCCTGCACAGCATTCAGCAGTTCTCTGGCATTCCTGGGATTACTGGCTGCTTGGCATTACACCAAGCTTCTTATTTGAGTTTCTGTAGTGTGATTTTAAGGATCTGAGTTTTAGACACAAATTTTTGCTTTGAAAATTGTGTTCAGTAACTGTACAAACTTTAAATAAAATATAATATCCTGACAAGGGAGCTCTCCTCCTGAGTCTTAACCCTGGCACATTTTTAATTTCTCTTTCCTCCCTCCCAGGGAAAAGATTCACCTAAGATGCAAAGCGTATAAAACTGCCAGATCAGGTGCATTATATGTATAATTAATGGTGTAAACAAAGCTATAAACCCTACACTGAAAATGCAAAATCTTTCCTTTTTAAGGTTGCCTCTTGCTTTCACCCTTCCAATTCCTCTGGGACAGTGTAACATTTAGATGAAATCAGCTACTTTGGGGCAAGAAAACAGTGCCAGTGTTGCCATTTTCATCTGAACAGGAACATTATGGAGCCTGCTACAAAATCCCTGCTAGTCCGTGGCTCTCCTTTTGCCCTCATGTTTGCTTTCCTGTATTTAAAACCCACCTCTCAGGGTGTGCTGACCTGCTGCTTGCTCTGCCAAGCTGTACCAGAGAGGTGACATTGCTCTGCATCCCTGAAATACCACACAAGGGATGCAGCCAAAAGTGAGGGGCTCACATTTATGGCCCATTGCAGATGCCTCATCCCTGGAAAGTGTTCACGGCCAGGCTGGATGCAGCTTTGAGCAACCTGGTCTAGTGAAAGGTGTCCCTGCCCAAGGCAGGAGAGTTGAAACGAGGTGATCTTTAAAATTTAAGCTAAAATCCTTGTTCCCAGAGTTGTTTTGGTAGGCAAAGGGAAGATTTTTTTATTCTTCTGGAGAGCTAGAAAAACATCCCATTTAGGAGTCAGATGGCACATAATCAGCTTGTCCAAATGTAGGCAAAAGTACCACTGGACCTTTATTCTTTGTGGCTTCCTGCTGTTCTTAGCAACTTCAAATAAAATGAGCAAAAAAAAAGGGGAAATCGATTGCACATAAAAAAGCTCTCACAAAGAAACTTGAAGTATAATATCCTTTAGAATAATGACTTGAAAATTACCACTCAAGGAGTCAAGTTACCCAGCTTCACATGGGGAATCTTAAACCTGAGATGGTCTTTATGTGCTTGATGGTTTCATTCAAGCAAGGCAGATGTGCCTTGTAGAACAGCCCGGCTGCAATACTGAAGATTCAAATGGAGAAAAAACCCACAAGTTAAGGCCCTGATAAATGAAGAAACGTATCATCTATGGGTGGAAATCCAGTATAAAGTGCTTCATGTAACCTGTTAAGTCCTATTAAGGCTTTAATAGTTACACTGTGAGACCTTACTGAATGGCAGGGTGGCTGAGGCTGAAGGTAGCTCTGCTGGTTCTCTCCTCCAACCATCTCCAGATAACTTTTGAGTATCTCCAGGGATGGAGACTTGGCAGCAGTTATGCTGGGGTGAAATGTTCTGAGCCAGTTATCAGTCATACACTGAAGAAATACTTGCTCTTTGGTGACACAGGAGCTGCCTGAGGAGTATAGTTAGTGCTGTGTGAGGGCATGGCCTGTGCAGAGCTCTCCGACACAGAAGTTCAGCTGTGCCTTTGGGTATTCAGGTTTTATTTGAAGTGACTTTTAAGATGTGTCAGGTAGGAATTGTTTAGAGGAACAAAACAAAACAAAAAAAATCACAGTGATGTTCTTGGTCTCCTTCAGGCAACAGAACATCTTGACTTGCCCCTCTGAGGGAAAACTGGAAAGTTTAAGAACCTAATTTTCTATTGAATAGTTTGAATTTTTCTTTTGGCCTGCATATTAATATATGCACTATGTGTATGCCAAGTGCTCTGCATGTCAGAACATCATCACTAATCTTTGGAAAGAGGAGTCCTTCAGAGAAGGACTCTAGGGAGTCGTCATTTGATTTGTTTCTGTATTTCAGCAGTGCTGGATATGATATGGAAGGCCAGTGAAGACAGAGGCAATGCTACAGCATGGCCTGTGTCCCACCACAGGGCTCAGACTCCTGGAATAAACACCACCACCCCTTCTGTGAATTATGACTGGCAAAATTCTTCACCTTGGGAAGGATCTGAAGTGAGTTACATAAAGCACCTGCTGTTGGCATTGCTTCCATTCTTAAATGACCTAGTTGCATGGAAAAGCCTGGCTTATGGTTAAGTAAAACTGGAAAACAGTTACTGACCAGTGTTTGATGTTTAGTATTTGCTGAACTTGTTTTTTAGTGTATCTGTTAGGAGGTAGCTGTGCAAAGAGGGGTATGTGAGCCAAAGGCAACATTTCCTGCTGTGTTGTGCAGGGACAGTGGAGAAGTCAAGGGAAGTTCACTCTACTCTTAAAATCTTAGTTTGTGAACTGTTCTTTTGAAATCCAGGCAGGCTTTGCTGACCTGCTGCATTTAATCTCAATATCTACTCTGTGATTAAAGAACTAATTTGTTTTTTCTTCTGTACTGAAAATTACACTGCTGCGTGAAAACTGCCATCACTTCTGGAGGAGACTGTGTCTACTCTTCTAAATCTCTGTAAGTAGGCATTAATGGCATGATATGACTTTAGTGTAAAATAAACAGGGATGCTTGAAACAAACACCTGCTTTCACAGACTGTTATTAGAATTGGGATGTTGAGAGCCTGTGTTTATTTGTTTGGCTCAGAAGATGTGTTTCACCTCTGTTTTCAGAGGCAAGTGTGCAACATAACTCCATTTCTGCCAGAATGTGTGTTATTAATTTATGTAAACTAAATAAAGGCAGAGTGAGAGGTGGAAGAAGAATTTTTTTCATGGTTATAATTCAGACATCTAAAAATAATACTTCCAGGTTCCTTCTATAGCCTATTGCTTGTGTCTTTTCTTTCTAGTTCTTTGTTGAATGGGCTATTTTTTCCTGTGTTTGATACAGCTAATATTTCACTATAACTTTGTACATTAAAAAGTAGTTAGAAACACCTGCTGCAAGTTTATTTTTTATTTAAGTAACAAATTTATCTTTTGGTTTTTGCAGTGCACACAGTGACTTGAGTTGACCTCATTTATCCCATTCAAAAAAATTTAAGTTCTGTAATTACAACACTGCCTTCCTCCTCAAATAATTTTAAAATGATGGAATTTCAATTTGTCTTGTCTCTACTCATATTGTACGTATTTTTAATCTGAGGCTCAGCTTATTACTATCTGTACCACTTCACAGACCTACAGGATGCTATTAGGCAACCAGGTTACAAGGACAGAACTCAGCAGACAGAATTCAATTTCCTTACCCTTAGAAGCAGGGCTCCAGGTATCAGGGAGACCTATTCCTCCTCATTCTTTCAATATTTTTTAGTCTTTTATAGTTAGTACTTCATCTTTATTCCAGACACCAGTATAGCAGATGAGCAAAGTAATTGTAAACTCTTTTCATGCAGAGCTCGTCTTCCCTCTGTGATGTCTGTAGTTTGTACCACCCTTCTATTTGTGTCTGTAATTGTACAATGTGCAAAACAGCACTTTTCCCATTGAAATAAAATAAAATTCAATAACTGGCTTGGTTCTTAAAATTTTCTTTTTGTCTAACAATGAAATGATGTATTTTTTTTTTTTTTTGGTTCAATGTATGCACTAATCTTGTGGTATTAAGGACAAAATATTAAGCAGAGCAGTAAAGAAGGTTACTCTGAAATTACAATTCATGCCTGGTACATATGGATTGGCATCAAATCCTGATACAACAAATGAAAAGTTAATGGCTGGACACCTTTCAGTGACTTTCTGAGCCAATAATTCCATGTATTGTGGGCATGCATGGATTTCCTAATGTATGAGGATCTGGCTTGGTTCCTTGTCCTGTATTTTTGGGTGAAAATGAAATTAGAGATCTAACAAAAGAGCAGAAGGATGTGGTTTTGAATATCAGAAAATACAGTCTCTGTAGAAAGTCCTTATGAGATTATTTATTTATGTATAGTTCAGGTTTGCAGCCTTTATGTGTTATGTGATGATTGTCTGTAGGGAAAAATTGTATTTATACATAATGAAGTAGTGCATAGTTCCTACAAACAGGTATGCTGGAAATTAAACCAGGAGAGAAAGTATTTCTTTACACTATTCTCAGTGGTGTGCTGGGAATATATAGGGTTTCCTAAATGATACTTGGGCCTCTCCAATAGGCACATTATTTGATGTTTGAGATAAAACTTCACTGGCTCTGCAAAAACCCAGGATATATCATTACAAATGCATCTTCAGTGAGCTCTTTTTTTAAAAAGCCACATAATTTTATGTTGCATTACTTTCCAATTGTTTTCAGTAAAAATATTAATATAGAAAGCACTGTTTTCTTTAATATCACTTTTGTTTTGCCAGCTTCCTCTCTCAGACAAACAACTAAACCAGCATCATGGGAACAGGAGTAAACAAAATCAAAAAGTTCTCCTTTCTTGTGAGCACTAATTAGTTATGTGCAATACCCTTAGCAGGTTTTGGTAGAAGGAAAGTAAATTATAATTTACTAGCAAAACATTTATTTTTCAGACTGATTATTTTTTCATTTAAGACAAGTGAATTTCAAAAAAGGTTTTACTTCTATTCTTGTATCCGGTATTGATTTAAGAAAAGAAAGCTTTGTTACAAAATAAATGCAAGCATCTGGGGAGAAAAAAAAAAAAGGTATTCTAATGTGCTGCCAAATGGTCAAAATGCATTATCAAGTGATAAATGCAGAGGGATTTTTCTCTCTCCCTCTCCCCATATCCCTCATCACAATGAAGTACACAGGAGGCATCAGCTGGACAGCCCAGGAGAGAAGGGGTAACTGCGTGGAGCAGGGCAGTGGGAGGTACCTGCCTGTTAAGAGGCCGCAGCTGCAAACAGGAGTGGTTTGTTTCGAATTGTGTCACCTCAGATCATCAGCCAGACCCCCCCAGTCCGTGCCTTCCCTTCCTGCCTGTCCAACAAAGACTCCTTTCCATCACTGACTATACCTGCTGCCACCAAGGAAGGTTTGTGGTGTCAGTATATCTCTACTTAGAACTGAGTGGAGGTGAACTTTATTTTCCCCCTAAATGTAATTTCTGTCCTGCTTTTATTTGTCCACGTCAACAAAGAATTAAAACAGAATAATCATAAATACACCCACGACTGCCTGTAGCTCTCCAGCTCCCTCTAAAAAGCCACCACAGGACACCAGAAGGACAAAATGAAGTATTTTTGATGTGGTATTTCTGTATCCTACTGGAATATAATGAAAATATGATTTCTGATAGAGATTAATTAGCCATATTTTATGTTTGAGTATGCCCCTATTCATATGATCTCTTTCCCCAATATGATGGAAAACATGGAACCATTAATTTTGTAAATCTTTTTTTACATCAGACTCACAGAATAATTTGGGTTGGAAGGAACCTTAAAGATCATCTAGTTGCAAACCCCCTGCCATGGGCAGGGAAATGTTCTTTACATTATTAGTGCCAGCCAAAAAATTACACACAACTACAAATAGGGTTAAGATTTAATAAGCCAAAGAATTTATCACAGATCTATAAGCAGCTACAAAAAGCAGACACTAGACCCAGAATTTTGGGGAAATATTTTCTTTTTCACTGTTGCTACATAGAAATAATCCTAACATTTTTCAACACACTATTTAGCTATTTCCTTCTTCTGTGCCACATTCTATATTTGTTTAAAGTTTTCCAAAATACCCTGAAGTTTATCATTTATATCTAGAATAAGCTGACAGGATTCCCACCTCCTGCTTCCCAGCACAGGAAAAAGAAAGTAGGAAATAGGAAGAAAAAAAATCCAAATATTCAAACAGCACTAAGCTTTAAATCCAACTTCCACAGGTGTGTAATATCAGTCACTAGAAGATATCAGAAGTTTTTAGTTATATGTGAAAGTAAGATAAGGAATTGTTCTGTTTCTTCTGTAATGCTTTAGGTTTGCAAAACCGGGAAGAAGGGTTTTAAATCCTGTAACACGAGATTTGTATCAACAACTCTGGGTAACTGTTTCCCTTCGGATTCTGACTGCATGAAGCTCTTGCTCTTACAAGCACACATGAGAAACTGCAGGTGGGATAATCCAGGTTTGGGTAATATTCTGTAAAACTGGTAACAGCATGAATTCCATTCTTTCTTTGGAGTGCACAGTTGTGCTTTCAGTTATTCCTGATTACAGGAATTAATTTAGGTGACTTGTTAGTACACAGAAGCTCTTACAAATCTCTTCACTTTGCTGGTAGAGCCGGGTACTCTGGGTGTGGTTGGAATTTGTAGGAGCCTTTCCCACACACCAGCGTGTGTTCAGCCCCCTCCCGCAGTCAGAGTTTCCCTGCCTGGGGAAACGGACCTTCCTACAAGTGCCAACAGCTCTGCCTGACCCTGGATGTGCATGGATTTTATGACTCAGCTCAATGCAGACTTTCCTACCTTTTTTTTCCTTTTCTTTTTTTTTTTTTTCCTTAGAAAATAACTGCCTGTTCCGTGGATGTTTTTGCACAGCCGTCACTGCTGCACTGGAGTAGACATGAAATTGTTCATAAATTCAGTGAAAAGCTACTTTAAAATCAGTTGTGGTTCACAGATGCTGTAAACATCTATTTTGATCAGTTAAAAAACATGTCTGCTTTTACTAAAAGCAGTGTCTGTGATTATTTTGTTTTGATTGTTCAGCACTGTTGGTGTTGAAAATAGGTGTGTCAGCATTTGAAAGATGGTCCTCAGGCACTCAGATTTCTTTAATAGCAAGCAAAATTCTCATTAAGAGGCAATTTAAAAAAGCAATAATATTCATGTTTTGGGCTATTAAGCATATAGAGTGTTTATATTTCCAGCAAAGACTGAATTGATGGAAAATAAAATTCTGTCATGCACTAGTGTCACATTGCAACATAAGGCATGTGAGGCTGATTACAAGTCAGCCTTTCAACAGGATTCTACATGATCAAAGTTTCTGGAGTGAGAACTATGTAGCTTAAACGATTGAAAACAATTCTAATGTTTGTCTTCTCTGTTTCAAACCTAAGTTTTTTTCCTGTTAAACTAAATAAACCTACACCTGAGGGTCTCTATATCTCCCTAATTACAGGCAGATGTGTTCAGTGTCACATCCCTTCAGCACAGACAGCTCAGGTGTTTTGCCTCAGGTGCACATTGCTGGTAGGATTGAATGTATCAGCCTAAACATATTTGCCTGTTTTGATGTCTAAATAACAGATCAGGGTCAGGTCATGGCAAGGGAAAGTGCTGCTCTTTGGAGGGAAGTCCCAGCAAGTAGGACAGTGTGTCCAGCAAGGAGGGATGAACTCATCCACAGGGACCTGAGTTTCCACCCTCACCTTCTGCAAACCCTGACTTCTCTGAGAATGATAATTCCCCCTGGAAGGCCTGGTGTCTGAAGTAGTTATCCATCACTACAAGCACGTCTTAAACCATCAAACATCTCCCATGGGGCTCTTTCAGATGTTAGGTTAGTGATTTTAAGTCAATGAATTTTTTTCTGATTTTTTATGTGCATGGACACAATGCTAGAATCTAACAAAATTCTGTGCTTTTGAAAAAAGCTATTAATGAGATAATACTAAAGCTCTTATTTATTGTTTATCATTATCCAGCAAAGATCCATACAATCAAGCACAGATGTTTGGTTTTGATACAGAGCTCGTGAAAACAACCACGCTCCCTGCTGTAGGACCTAGGGTAAATTTGCTATCACTGTAGCAATGGTACAGTGGAAGATTCCCCCATGTCATGTTTGGAGTTATTGTTCTGAACGAACCCCAATGGTTTCATGAGCCTCAGAATATGTCATCATTTCTGTGGCTACTTTCACAATAACATTGATTAATTTTTTTTCAACAAAAACCATTTTCTGCCCCTGAAGCAGAAACTGCAGTCTATTATCGCAGACAAAGGTGTGCAGAGGTGCTGTGACAAGCTCTCCCTGCCTTGTACCTGCCCTTCCAAGGGACCAGTGCCAGGAGAAGGGTCACTGCCCCACTGCACAGCGTCTGCAGAGCCTGGCCATGGAGAAAATTACGTGGTGACAGTGTTCTGCCTTTCCTCAATGTCACTGATCTCGCCCATACGCTTTCACACCGCTGGCAGATGTGGCCGAGGAAAGACACGCAATCAAACTCTGCAGGAAGGCTGCTTGCAAGTGGTATGAATAGAAAAAAAAAAAAAAACACATAGAGGGGCAATTTAAGTAACTTCACTTCCTTGAGGAGACCATACTGCAGTCAGGAAAAAAATTCAAAAGTGAAACACGTGGTATTGTTAGAGACGTGGAAAAATAGTGTCTCATTCTTTCCTTTCTTCCCCCTCCTTCCCTCCTGCCCCCTCTAGTTTCATCCGCTGTTTTGATGGAGGCAAGGACAAAGTATTTTGTCCACAGTATCCATTGATTGATTTCTCTGCTTTTCTTTTTTTTTTTTTTTAATTGAATTTCCTTCAAAGAAAAGTATTTTTTGTTAGTGGCCCCCAAGGCTTCCTAATAAGAAATTTATACCATACCCAGAATTAAAGAAGAAAAGAAGTATTCTGTTCTAGCCTTGTTACCCATTATCTTATCTCAGAAATCCATCACCAGCAGAGTGCTTTATCTGCCTTTTAAACTTAGGGAGTAAGGAGATAAATTCTCCAAATTAACACTTCAAAGGAGTTAGTTTATGTCAAACGGCACACAATTTGCACAGCACTTAACCCATGCATTTTCCTGACTTCTAGAGCCCTTGCAAATCATTACGGAAAGTGTTGAAGTAGCAACTTCTGACACTGAAATGTTGCAAAATACCTCCACAGCACATGGAAAATCTGAGAACCTTCCCGCTGCTTGGTATATATTTTAAAAGCTGTAGATTTTGTCGTGTTCTCCTGTTTTTTGCAGTGAGAATGCCCTCGAGGCAATTTAGAACATCTGCTGTGAACACAGGAAAGCCTTCCCTCTGCAGCCAGCTTGCCACTCAGTTTGATGGAGCCAAGGTGCCAGGCTTTGCAGGTTCAGCCAGGCACAGCTTGGACAGGCAACAGTGTGAAAATCAGCCAGTCAACAAACTTTCAGTACGAGAAAAATGAGAGAATCAAACAGAGAGAAATTAATGACACAATTAAAAAAAATAAAAAACCAAAACCCCACATATAATTTTGTGTTGCTGTTGTTGCAGCAGCACTGCAGAATTTATAACTAAAGCCATAAACCCCAAGGTAACATTAATTAGCTTGCCAGCCCTTGCAATATACACTTCCCTTTAAAGAACTGTACTTAAAATTGTCCTCATTTCTTTTTCTGAAAAGCCCCAAGATCCTGATTATCCTGTTCAGCCAATGTCTGTATAAAACAGTTTTGCTAGCTTGCCATTGAGCCACCCTTTTCCAGTTTCTTGTACAGTAACAATGAAGCTGTAGATGAGTGCTGATATCACCTCTTTTCTTTTTACTCCCCTTTTTTCTGGTGAACTGATAAAACACTTGTATGGTTCATTCCTACTGAAAATTAAGTAAAAGCTCTAGGTTAATGGTAGTTTAGAAATCAGTAATGTTGAACAGCATTCCAATTCTGTACTTTAATTTACCAGTTCTGTTGTTCTCTCTGTTCTGGCTCCACAGTTTGAAGGAAGATCTGTGAGAAGTCCAGTCAGACCAGTGTACTTTGTTGTGCTAATGACCTTCCTCTGAGGCAAACAACAGAAAAATATTGTCTAGGTTATGCTTATGATTGAAGCACCATGGGAATTTGGCCCTGCTGCTGCTGCTAATAGCAAATCACACTGGAGCTGTCCATGACTTTAATTTCATTAGCTGCTGCTTCTGGTTTTACACAAATTTGGGAAAAAACTCCCAAGCCCAAACCCTCAGGATCCATAAACTAACCACACATTTGGTTTTTGGTTTTTTTTTATCCTTTACTCTATGACCAGGACGGATAGATACTGAATTTAGAAAAAAAAGGATTTTTTAAAGGGGTATCCTCCCCTAGCAGCTCTGTCATGCATGCAGGATGCCCATGGACTCTGGAAAAACTTCTGCATTTTAACTTCTGCCACTTCATCCTCCAAACAAGACCTTATCTCCCATCACCTAACACAGAGTACTGATATCCTGCCTCCTATTTTCCAGGCTCTCCTTTGATTACTTGTTTGGGTGTCCTTGTGCTACAGCACCTTTGACTTTTCCTCTGGTCAGACTGGTCTGCAGCCTTCTTGAGCAGAAAAATAAGGAGCAGGGGAAACACTTGGTACTTTCTTAGGTAAGGAAATTGAAGAGCACTGAGCAGTGTTTTCCAGAATTTCCTTCTAGGGTCTCCTGGAGCTGCTCCTCAGGGTTTCCATCCATAAGCCACTCTTCACTCTTCAGCATAACCTGATTTTCATATGGCTCCATATTTCCCAGAACTTATCAGAAGGTTGATGGCAAGAAAGGATGTTGCAAAAGTCACACTGCAGGCACTGTACCAAACGGAAAAAAACAGCACTGGAAACCTGTTCCCTTATGGATGTTTCACTGGAGACTTGGTCACAATTATTTGAGGAGAGAAAACGTCATACACTAAATACATTTAATTATTTGGAGCTTTTTCTGCTTTGGACAGATTGTGACAATCTTACATAAACACTGTCACCAAGTATTAGGGCAGTCTGATTTTTGACCCAGATCTGATGATTTTGCAGAACTCACAACTGCACTTCCAGTGGAAGATTCCCCCATGTCAAGTTGCTAAACAGGCTAAATAAAGCCATCTGTTGTGGAAGCAGGATTTTTAAATTATATGCCCTGTTAACCACTGTTTTGCACACTGAGCTATTCGTGTCTAAAGAAACAACCTTGTGCCTTTATAAAAGGAGTTCTGCTCTTCTAATTTACACATTTCTGGCCCAGATATCAGATGTCTAAATTAACCTTTAGTCTTACATTTAGTTCTATCAGATGGATTTCAATCTTCTCCCTTTCCATTGACCCCTTGTGTTTCATTCTGCTTCCTACCTTCTCTTGAGCTCTGTTACAAATACAAGTGCAATAAATGTTTCGCAAAAGTAGGTAATAAAACTAATATTTTAAAATATAAATATGTTATACAAGTCATATCTGGTAAAGTAATTTAAAAATATCTTATTAAAAAGATCTTCTCTCTAGGCCAATGTGAACATCATCTCTGCAGAGATGAGCGAGGAGTATGTAACGTAAGGGGGGATTTCCATGGTAAGGATACACATGGTTTCCCCCAGACCTTTCAATAAATGTTTAAGAGAAACATTTTTCCTCATAGATAAGAGCATTTTGAAGACTCCACTTGTTTAGCTAAATTGTTGTTGAGTCAGCAAGAGGTTAAATTGCTGTTTCTGGGACTATTCTGCTCTCTGCACTCCGCTGAGTCACGAAAAGAAGTCGTTCTCATTAGAAAAGAAGGGACTGAACAGAAATTTCTGCTGCAAATTAGCACATGGAAAGAACACTGTGTGCTGTTTCACTTAATCACTTCGGGGGGCCCATATGTGTTACTTTAATAGGGCTTAATATTTGTCCTCTTTTTATTCTTATCATAATGGATACACCAGGCTAGACACTGGCATCTCCTTAAGGAAACTGGGGCACCATCTGGATTCATGCCAGCTAACATTCTGCTCAGTTGGCTCTAAGTNTTTAAATTCTTCTGCATGGTTTATTATGTATTTATTTATTTCAATGGCAGTGTCTTGCCCTCTTAGTCTACTGCAAGACTTTAGGGGCCTTGCTGATTTTGGGATTACGAACTCTGACAGTCATGTGATTTGCAAACATGAGGTTAAATCCATGGAGCAGTAGCATGGGTAACACTTACATAAAAATATGCATACATTTAAATAATATATGTAATTTGCTGATGTAGAAGGCAGTGCTGAAGCTCACATTTCAAATTCTAATTTTCAGCAGTTTGCTATGACTGAAGCATTTGCTTTGATGACTTTAAAATATCAACTACCTGTACAGATGAACAAGACATATAGATCATCTCATCTATGTTTTAGTAGAGCACAAATTTCCATGTTTACTCTGGTACCTCTGCGTTAGAATTATTAAACACCCTAATTGAGGTTGGACAGCCTAATTTATGTTCTGGTTTTTTTAATAGTCACTATTGTCCTAACACACCTCTCCCAGCATTGCTTTGAAGATAAAACTTTGAATAGTCCACAGTTAGGTCAGTTACCTTTGTTGTTAAAAATTTGTGCTTGCTATCTACAGTTACTTAATTTAAACCTTCACTTTATGTCATATCTATTAATGAAAATACAATTTTATGTGGAAAATTAGGAACTGGAAAAGCTGCAAGAAATAATGAAGAAAATGGTCTGGAAGAGACCTGAGGTGAGATTTAGAAATATTTGAATCTCAGAAATGGCAAGAACCAAACCATCACTTTTCTTGTGAACCAAGTAAGTTAAAATATTTCCATTTTTTTTTACTAGGTGAACTAAAAGTTGGTATCTTTAGAGTGGATTGGTTTATAGTGTAGATACCCTCACTGGCTTCTATTTTAGCTTCAAGTTAATTTCAGGATGAAATACGCAGGTTTTTTTACAGTCAAATCTTTCAAATTGATAATTTCAGAGAGGGCAGATTAAAAAAAACCAGTATCTTGATAAAAAATACTACCAAATGTTCTGATTTAATTAGCTATAAAGAAGTGGTTAAAATGCAAACAGAAAAATGGCTGGATTATTTGCCATGTTAATATAATATTCTTTCTCATATTCTTTCTCTGTGTAACTTTGCTTTTGTTTTTAGCTACGGGCTTAATCCTGCTACTTTTAAAATAGTAAATTACCCCCAAGATCAACTTGATTCCTGAGGGAAGTATTTAAAAAGAAGAGAAACGAGGATATTTATCCTTCTTGCCATTTGGCAACTACCTCAAATATCTAAGTTAGAAGAATGTTTCCCCTCAGGTTATCATATGACTGATAGAGGACATTGCAGTAGACAGGCCACAATGCTAAACTAAGTTCTTGCTGTGAAGAGTCTTTTGAAGGTCCTACATCTTTTCCTCTAGACAGCATAAATAATTTATAGATGTAAAGAATTTAAATTTAGGTGATAGTAGCAGCTCTGAAGAATATTGACAGGCTTCTGAACAAATAAACATCAGCTGATAGCAAACAGAACAGCAGTTTGACAGATGGACATTTAATCCAGGACTGCTAAGTATTTATTATGCTGTGTCTGGACAAATAAATCAGTCCTAAGTACATATGATTGAACCCAACCATTTCTAGGCACTTAATACTATAAAAAAATAATCCACTGAAAATATAGATGGTGAACATTTGATAACTGATTACCATGGCCTTAATTTTTTCCTTTTTTCCTTCACATGATTTTTGTACCAGGTTATATTAATAAAAAATTTACCATGTGCACAAGGGACTGAAGGCATTAAAAAAAAAAAAAATCTCATTTCCATATAGCTGAGATGCTCCAGATTTAGTTACACTTTATATTTGTTTTTCCTTTTTGCCTCCTCTCTAAGTCACTACTAGGTTTAGACTATTTTTGAGCTTTTTGAGGAGACATGAAGTCTTGTCCTCCAGGTTGCTTTCAGGTAGCATCTTTTACAGTAGCCCTGGAAACTGTCCAACGACCATCCAGAGTGCAGATTTCTCTTCTTTCCTCTAATAAAATGTACAGCAAAAGGGGCCAACTTTTCCATAGAGTGAGAGAATAGCAGCTCTATACTGGCTGTTAAATTGCAGGATTTTGTTTGCACCTTGTATGTGTGTGTATATGCATATACATATATATATAAAATTTAAAGTATATATATTTAAAGTATTTACTTTTCCCCCCCTGTTTCAAGTTTTCTCCTTTTTTTCTTGTGACAGGTTGCAGCCCTCTTCTGAATTTCTGCTTTGTGGCAAATATGCTGCAAAACCATTGCAGTGACTCAGAAAATGAAATGAAATGAATACATGATTTATTAAGCTTTACAAGGATGGACTCACAGCAAACCAGATTTACTCCCCCTTGAACCAGTTTTCTAAATTCTAGGAATACAGTTCTAATGCAAAATAGAATAGCTGAAACTCAGTAGGTTTAAGTGCTTGCTTTTCCCTACAGGACAGTAATCAACTTTTTGGTGTTTCTTTATATACTCCTGAGCACAGTGGTCAAGATCTAAAGCTCCTATGTGAACCAACGTGCAAATAACAGTTTTCAGGTGAATGTTAAACAGTTTGGAACACTGATTATACTTCAGTCCTTGGAAATAGTGTAGAACTGCACACTAGCCTAAGCAGACATTAGAATTTCTAGAGAAGGGACAGCTGTAAGAGGGTTTTTCTTCTCCTCTTGTTATGGTGATGAGAACTTCCACCATCTTTGGAAAGCTCTGCCACTTCTCTCTTACCTCCAGCCAGTTACTCCTGCTAACAGGAACATGAATAAAACTGGTACAGAACACAGCTGGCAGGTGAATGGGTGCACCTCCCTGCTAGGAGCCACTCCATCATCTTGGGCATCAAAAATTACGTCCTCCACTTTCAGGTGGCATCTTTATCCTTTTCCTGCAAGGCTGTGTCCATTTTGAAGGAATAATTTGGTCATCAATTGCAGTTTTTTATGGCAGCAGTGAATCCTTTCCGAGGACATCTGCAGAAAAATACAGCAGAGAGAGAGAGAAACAATTCAGCAACTCAATTACTATTTCTGCTTAGTGTAGATATGGAAAAATATTGGAAAAATAAAATTAATGGAAGCATTAATGAGACAAGTGTTCCATTAAACTTTTGGCCAGACAGGGGTGACTCTCATGTGCCAAGCTTCTGGACATTCACACCAGCAAGTTAATCATCCCAGGAAACATTTACTTCAGCTTTGTGGAGATGTGTGATTTTCAGTTTAACTCTAGGCCTTTTTCTTTGACTTCTGTACCATTTTAAAAACTGCACAAGAACAAGGCCTGTCTGTCACTTCACAAACTGTGTCAACTTACTTTAAGGCTTCCTGTCTCTCACCCTTCAGGCAAGACTTGGTTTTGCATAATTTACATATTTTTATAATTCAGAAACTTTCTGGATGATTTTCCATCACGACTTCAGCTCTTTTGTTGTAAAGGTAACTTTTTATGATGTGACAGAAACAAAAACAAAATCCCATCACAATAAATAGTTACCATGAACTCCTCTTGAAAAATGCATTCCAGGAAACCAGTCATTGTAAAAAATAACAAATACTAATGGCATTAAGAGTGAGAATACAGGCAGGGCAGGGATGAAGGATTAGAAATAAAAAAGTCCTACCGTGCCCTATTTCTTTTTAGAAATAGTCCAGTTCCTATTAGGTATATTTAAAGGACTCCAAGCTCAAACATAGAAAAATTCTGAGATTAACATCAGCTATAAAGCTAAAAACATAGAATGTGTTGATTTAAAGAATACCTGGTGACATAACTTCTGGTGTTCATTTATCATATCTTTATGATATTACTTTACATGATTTTAAATGTAATGCTTATTAAAAATAAAAGTATGTCATATATGAAAGAAATCCTGTTCTGTGTGAAAATTCTTTGATTTGTGGTTACATGTAATAGATCAATATGTACATTGTTCCTGTCCTCCCACTAGATGGATCTGATCCGTTCTGTTCTTTCTCCCATATGTATTCACATCTGCCATAGTGGGAGGTAACCAGTTTAGAAATGGAGAACAGAACCTTGGACTAAATTCTGATCCCATTTACATCACTCAGTAACAGCGTTACCAGCCCTCCACACAGGAAATCCGCTATAATTGCTATTTGTACCATGCCCTCTCCCTCCCCAGTGAGGATTTATTTTATTTGGGTAACTCACATTATAATACAGTTCCTATGTACAAGTACAGAGACACAGACCAAATCTGAGGTGTTATGAGATGCATGGAAATAACTGAAATATAATAATTGAAATATTATTATTTTTAAATGATTGTCTTATGTGTCTCCTGTTGAATATAAACAACATCATCTTCAAAATTTCCTTTCAAATTATAACCTTTTCTGCTTTAATCCCCTTTTGTCACATAACTACTCCTATACTGATCAATATTAAGGATAGCTTTGCCACTGAACCTAAGTGCATTATAAATACCATCAGTGTTAGGCTCATTCTCCCTTTTTTGCTTTCAGTGAGTAGAGACCTTCACTGAACTATTCATGACAGTTTTGTCAAATTTCGGAATTGGTAAAGTTAATTGAGAATCCTTTTAAATCGTGAGGATCCTGAAAATGGTAGGAAATAGACTATACAGAGCAGAGAGGTATTGACTTCTTTGGTCCCCACTGGATAGTTTTAACAGTGTGACTCTGTTTCAGTCTTAAACTGGAGCAGAGTAGTCATATAGAAGGAAAAACTCCTTTAACAGAAAATGCACAAAAGCATAAACAAATCATTATGTCTGTAGATCTTTTATTATTAAAATTGAGGGAAGGAAGGGATACTAAATGTGTCAGTCACCTTGTAGAGAATCTGGATTTTGACAGCAGCAGAATAGTGAAAGCCAGAAATAGAGAGCATACCAAAAAAGATTAATTCTCAGTGGAAAGACAATTTTCTCCTAAGAACTTGCTGTGAAGTTAAAGAAGAGCACACAGGAAAAAAAATATTCCTGATAGCAACCACAATTTGGCTGCTCATAAAACTGCTAACTCAGCACACACAGTATTTGCAGTTCAGAACTGTGCAACTTTCCACAAAAATTTCTATCTGTGGGAAACTATGTTTATTGAAATTCATAGAAATGCTTACACACTGCAAAAATGTTCAACGTCCAAATTAGATGCCCTTAATGAAGCAGTAAAATATTACAAATTCAGTATTTTTTACGTGATTTCAAATTGACTTACAGTATACTTGCACTGATTACCAACATTGCCAGACCTCCACCATAAAAATAAGTAGCATGCAAACAGTGAGGGCTTTTTTTAAAATGCATGTGCTCAGTCACAACTGGTTACTGAAGGACATATTTTTGTTGACCTTTCTTTCCTTGTAGAGGCAGTATCTTTCAGTGGATATCAGAAACATTTTTTTCTACATCTCACATGTGGATCTGGGGAGAATTTGAGTCTGTGGTGAATCCTGGAGGCTTTGTAAGGCTCCTGGTGCTCTCAGGAATCACATTGTTTCTGTAAAGGACAAGAAAGGCACAAGGGAAGGGGCGACTTTCCTTCATATCACCCCAATCCAGAACCATTTCTGAAGCCCTAACACCTGCAATGTTTTCTAAGGCTGCTGAGCATTTAGGCAAGCACATCCCCCATCATGGGGGCACCTCAAATTAAGGCTGAGGTCCACCAGGTCCTTCTAGCCCCTCGAGAAGGTTCTCCCGACACATGCCCTGGCCAGACTGCACCCAATTAACAATGATAATATTCAGGTGTAGCTGCAGCAGCACAGCTGGCCCCAATTAACTGGGCTAATATACCTGCTGCTGCTAATGAGGGTGGGCTCCATCCTGCACACCTGGGGCTGCTCTTGGCCTCAGCCAGGGCTGGCTGCTCCAGGAGCAGGAATGGGGAATGCAGGAACAGTTTTCCTCCCTGAGGGAAGACCAGCAGCTCCACTTTCAAGAACGTGTACCTATGCTCCTATTGCTGTTGTGGAGGTGCCCTGTCGTCACCAAAAATGCCGGGATGAATCAAGCTGACGTTAACTTTAGAAGGTAGGAATTACTTTATTCACAGCACTTGGTGTGTGTGTGTGTGTGGTTGCTCCCCAAATGTACATACTCGCTCTGAAAACTTCTCGATATTTTTATGTTTTAGCAAGCAAAGAAATTAATGTTCCTCAGCTATAAATGACATAATTCTTTTATTAGTATTCTTTTATTGGTTTCTCCATTCTCATGCTAATTAGCCCACACTGAAGTCTTTTTGTTATCTTTTACTCAGAGAGTGTTCCAGTGTAATTGCTGAATTGTCTTGGTTAGTTTTTTCTTTATCTCAGGTTTCTGCAAAACGTCCTTGTCGCCCATAAATTCTGCCTTCTTTGTGTCCAGCTCTTGATAACACATCTCTCCCCCAGGTTTTGTGCTTTGATACGCACCCAGGTTAAAATTTGCTTTCAGTTTATGTTTAGTAATGTTTCCAAACTCTGTTCTAACGGTAGTGGCTTGTCGAAAAACCTTTGCTACGTGCTGGCCACAGTGGAACACTGCTTGTGAGGAATTAACAACGTTAATTAGAGAAGTTACTGAAACACCTTGAATTACAGAAGTTAGCCATTGCCTGCCGCGGCCTGCCCCGATTGCCAGGCAACCGGCGGGACCGACCAAGCCGCGCTTGGGCCGGAGATAACTTAAAAACCAAAACAAAAGCCCCAAACCCAACTAAAACCGCAGAAAAAAACCCATCAAACCATAGGTTTGATGAGTGCCCCCAGGGCCAGTGTGCTGCCTGTGATGGCCCTGCCCACCCGCCTGAGGGCACGGGGCAGTGCAGGTTGCTTTCAGGGTGTGCCTTTGAAGCCTTTATGCCATAACGCTTCAAAATACTTGGCTTTTTAAAAGTTTCGGCTTTGGCTGCTGGGTAGAAAGCTTCGGGCTGGAGACTTTGATGGAATAGTTGCATAGAAACAAATGGAGGTTTAATTATACCTCCTCACAGACGAGTTTAGGAGAACATTCAGGCGTTGTTTGCTTCCCTAAGCACTCCACTCCTCACTAGGGGAAAAAACTTTCACGGTGACCGTGTTCTCTGGCTGCCTGAGCATTTTATTTCTGTGCCCATGGCTAGGAAAAGTTAGAGCTGACACTTTCCTCTCCCCTGGAGGAGGTTGCAATGGAATGGCAGAACTGTGCTACGAAGCAGTGTTATTGTGCGTTTATCTTGTGAAGTTATGAGTTGGGTGTTCCTCAGGAGGTGGTGGGGGCTTGGTGTGGCAGTGCATTCCCAAGGGATGGCACAGTGCTCTGGTGGGGCTGATCACCTGCATTTCTTCTGAATCCCTCACACAAACCCTTCTATGACTGTTAGGGGCCTGCCTCGGTGGTGTCAAGAGTGAAAGGAATAAACTTGTTTCGCATGAGGAAAAATAAAGACATTTAATGTATATAAATATCCCAAAGACAAGTATCAAGAGGATGGTGCCAGGCTCTTTTCAGTGATGCCCAGTGACAGGACAAGGAACAATGGCCGTAAACTAGACCATGAGAAGTTGCACCTCAACATGAGGAAGAGGTTCTTGACACAGAATGTGGCAGAGGACTGAAACAGTCTGCCCAGGGAGGATGTGGAGTCTCCCTTGCTGGAGACATTCCAAACTACCTGTGTCACTTGCTCCAGGGGACCCTGCCTTGGCAGGGGGATTAAACTGGGTTATCTCCAGAGGTTCCTCCCAACACTAGTGATGGTTTGGTTCCGTGAAGTGATTCAGTGGCAATCGTTTGCCACTTGCTTTGTGCAGGCTGAAGCACACAGGTTTCTGAGGAAAAGATGGCACACCCTCCAAAAACCCCTAGTTTTCTCTCTTGTTGTTGAGCATGCTGTTACATGATATGGAATATCTAGCTAGTGTCACCTACCTGGCAATGTCCCCTCCCAACCTGCTGTGCACCCTCTGCCAGTCTGGTCACTGGTGAGGCAGAGTGGTAAAGGAAAGGCCTCAATGCTGTTCAGCAAAAGTGACACCATCACTGTTTTACCAGAACTGTTTTGGTCAAAAATCTAACCTACGGCACTGTATCAGCTGCTGTGAAGGAAACTAACTCTGCTGTAGGAGGCCCAGCTGTTTGGGTTATGGAGATTTCCACAGGTGGTGGATCCTTTATGAGCAGGTCTATCCACTCCACTGTGAAATTCCAATTTTTTTTTTTTTAATGCAATGTTTTCATTGTTAAAGGCAGTATTTATTGCTTGTCCTTTCACTGGTTGTCTTGGGGAGGAGTAGGAGTCGTGTCTTCTCCACAGCTATGCTATAGGCTGCTAAGAGCAGTAGCAGTAGCACATCTCACAGGCTTCCTGTTCTCCAGGGTGAATAAAATTTGTTTCTTCAGTTTCTTTCTACACTTCATGAACTAAAACCTCTGCTTCATTGGAAAGTTAAAGGTGCACTCTTATTTTTGCCTCCCCTCAGTGCTAAGTGTTGGTACTTCTTGTGTGTGGAACTCAAAGCTAGGCAGAGTGTTCCAGGCATGGTCTCACAGCTGCCAAGTAGCAGCAAGTCACTCAGCTTTGACCTTGCTGTGACTTTGCTCATCCACACATTACTGACCCACCTTAAAATCCATGCCCAGATAAGACCCCTCAGAAGCGTTTTTTGCAAAACTGGCTGCACAGTAATCTCCAGCCCTGGGCAGTTTCCAGGGGGATAATCTGTCCACACTGCAGGACCCTGCAGTTGTCTGCTCGTTTCAACAAATTCTGCCTTTCTGCTGCTTTAAAGAAATAAAGCAGAGCAGTAGTGCAGAACAAGAGCCTTCAATCCTGATATTGGATGTTAGAACTTCCTTGCTCTCCTGTAGCAGATGCAGACAGAATATCTGAGTCAAAGTTTTGTGCCCCTTAAAAACAGGGCAGACATGTCTCTTTCTCAAGTGTCTTTCAGGTTACCTTGCAAAGTGCAATGAGCTACAATGCAAAGTCTGAAATATCTGGTTGTATCAATTTGGGGTAATGTGCCAGTTGACATTATCTGCTGTGGTGAGTGGAACAGAAGGTACATCCGCCCGACACAGATAATGATTCCCTCATATCACTTTTTCTGAGGTACTTGGACTATCCAGACTAGTTTCAAAAGCCTGTAAAATCTTACAGTTTTCAGGTTTGCATTCTGAATTTTTATCTATTTCCAGTGTCTGCCAGCTATATTGAAGTGATACTGTATTATGTATGGGGAAATAGAAAGCTATCATCTCAAAACAGACCATAATATTGCACCTTATTAAAAAATACAAGTGGGTTTTCTGCCAGCAACCATGACTTATGATAATGACTGTTATCAATATGCAATTACTTCTGCTACCCTGGAACATATTGACATTAATTTATTTAAAGATAATGTAACACATTTGTATTCATTGAGGTAATCATTGGATATGTTTAAATGTGAATGCCCATCTTATAACAAACAGTAAAACGAAAAAAAAAAATTGTCATTGGGCCTTCTGCACTACTTAAAATAAGTTGTAATAAATTCTGAAAATTGCATTTGAGCTTCTTTGAAACACAGTGAAAAACAACCATAAAGAAGCAAAAGCATAACTTGGGCGATTGCCAATTTAAACATTCATTCTTTCTAATGATATAGGATAAGCCTGACAATAAGAAAAAGACCTTCAAATAAAACTGTAACCCCATGTTTGTGGAATGGACTACAGAGTTTGTGATAGTATGGAATAGAAGTCCATTTAAATTGTGATGGAATCTGTTTGACTGAGTTGTTGAGATCAGTTTTGAAGATGCAGAGGTTAGATGTGACAACCTCTAGGCAGGCATTTAAATCTGCTGTTTAGGTTTTGAATCATCATTTTATCCCGCAAATGCTTCAGAGTTTTCAGGATTTTAACTAAAATGCATCTATCTATAATGCACTTGCTACATGAGAGTAGTTCTCTGGTGGCAGGTTGTTACCATAATAAACACTTTGAGATCCACTTTTTCAAGGAGACCAGCCAGAGCAATTTCAATAGTCTGAGTTTTCAAATACTTCTGTTGGTGATGATGGAGAGAGTGAAGCTCAGCATGTTTGGTTGTCCAGTTATATGGTATAAAATGCTATATCAGTTTTTACAACTAACTACTTCTTTGTCTGCTGCTTGTCTAAAATACCTTTGTTTTCATGAACTTCATAAAACAAACCCCAATCCAACAACAAAAAGTAGCATTGAAATCCCACAAAACACCTCTAGTCCAAAACTATCTATGGTGTTGGTTTCTTGCTGGAAAATTAAGCATATCCCAGTCAACTGTTGGATGGTTCAGGGAATCATAGAATGCTTTGGGTTGGAAAGGACCTTAATTCTTATTTAGACCAGTTTGAATCCCCCTGCCATGGGCAGGAACACCTTCCCCAAGACCAGGTTGCTCCAAGCCCTGTCCAACCTGGCTTGGAACACTTCCAGGGATCCAGGGGCAGCCACAGCTTCTCTATTCCTGTGCCAGTGTCTCACCACCCTCATTGTGTTAACAAAAAGTTAAACAGAAAAGCCTTACTTAAAACCATCTAAATTGGATACATTCGAGTCTGAAACTATTTCCCTTTGTCCTGGCACTACTGACCCTGGTAAAATGCTCCTCTACATTGTTATTATAAGCCTGCCTTCCTCCCCACCTCTTTTATTGAAAGGCTCTGCAGTAAGGTCTCCTAGGTGTCATCTCTTCTCCAGACTGAACATTCCCCAAAACAGTCTTTTCTTATATGAGAGATGGTCCTCCCTCATAAGATTAGCCCCCTCTGCAGCTGTTCTCAAAGGTCTGTCTTTTATGGGTACTCCACAGCTGGATGCAGTACTCTAGGAGGGTCTCATGGGAATGCAGTAGAGCAGAATCATCTTGGCCTGCTGGCCACTCTTTTTTATCCAGGTTAAGATGGCCTTTCTGGCCTGCAAGTGTGCATTGCTGCCCTTTTCCAATGTTTTTCTTTTGTCCACCAGTGTCCCCAAGTCCTCCTACTCAGCAGGGCTGCTCTTGATCTGTACATCTCCCAGTCTGTATTAATAGTGGGGATGGCTCTGAGCCAAATTAATGAACAAGCACAGTTTTCTTTCCAAATAACAAAGCTGCATTTTTGCCAGGTGATGCTACCTGTGTAGAGGCATTGTGAGAATTTCTTTATTAAATGCATGTATATAATACAGGTGTATACATTTTGAATCATGCTCTGTGAAAGGACTGGCTGTCTTAATAGCAATTTATAGCTCAATATGATTAGAGAAGACTGTCTTCATTCCTTGGCTGATTCTGGCAGTAGCTGCAAAACAACCCAGTGATTTCAAAAGCCTTTTCACTAGAATGTTAATCTCCAAAGCAAAGAAAAATGAAGTTACATTTCTCAGAAATGCACCTTTTATAACCTGAGCTCACTGGAACGCTGCAAAGAGTTCTCATGGGTGCAATAACTCAAAAATTTATCAATCAAACGGAGCTTTTTCAGTAAACTACCTGTTGCTTTGAGTAGGGCCTTACTGTGTTGTTGCCAATACTGTAAGTTGTTTCTGTTCCAGTTTATCTAAATCTGTTTACTTCTAGTCTCCAAGTGCAGTTTGTGTAGTTGTTGTAAGCCCCCCTCAGTTAGGGGGAAGCTGGTAACCAGAGTTCAAGTCTAGAAACATGAACTCTTCCATTTGATTTAGGCCTAATAGTTTGTTCATCTACTGCTGCAGGAACACTCGTTCCTCTAATGAATAATTCCTTTTGAATTTGCAGAGCTTTATCTGTGCTGAGACCTCCTGCTGAAGCTCACAAATTCTTATGAAGCTGTTTCATCCATCATATTTTTTTATACCCTTCTGCACAAGCTGCAGTGTGCTTTATTTTGTGACCTGACACTTATCTGAAGTGAGCTTGCTCTTTGTTGGGAAAAGCTGATGCAGAGGTTTTAGTCCTCTGGAGGAACCATCACAGTTCTTTAATGTCATCAGCCTCGTGGTGCCCCAGCACACTGCTCCTGGCCTAACCTATATCTCTGCATGATACAAACCTATGGTATTTCCAACAGACAGTAGTTAGCAGTTATGGAATACTGTTGATCTCATTTGCTGCCTACACCCTCACTTCATTATTTTCTGTTACCTAAGAGAAATTTTTGGGCATATGGATAGATGTAGTAAATTGTTAAAAGGAGGTTGTACCAGAAATTTTCAGTGCTTCTGATTCCCAGTCCTCCAGAAAGATGAAATTCTACAAGATATTCACATATTGCTTTGGCCACTACTGTCTCGAGGCCCTCTCCAGGACTGTCACCATGCAGCCATTGGGAGGGCAGCACAGCAGCGTGCAGGAATTCAGGGGTTTCTAGGCTGGCCTTACTCAAACATCAAAGCCAAGGTCAACAGTTGGTCTTGAGACTTATCTATAGCTCTGACTTTGGTGTTAGCCCTGACATGACTCCTTGCAGCTTCTTCTGAACATTGTTCAGAATCTGTCACCTTGTGTTCTCTTCTCTAGAGTCTTTAACCTTGGTCTAATCTTTCTGTGCACCAGGCAGTGCCACTAAAATGGCCTAATGTGAAGCTGGTCAACCTTTGAGGTGGATGCAGCAGCAGGTGTGAGTTCCCATTTATTTACTTAGGCAGGAGCAACCTGTCCCAGCACACTTGCAGGGGGAAGCCTGCATCTGGATGATCCTGTGGTTTGCTCTTCAGAAACACTTGCTGTAATACAACTCGGGGAGAAAGTACTACAGGTTAAATTAATGCCTGTCTCATGTAATTTCATAATTATGTAATTAAATGTTCTTGTAGATGGTCCAAATCCTACTTGGGTGGATGGGGATTAAACATTTCTTCCATACTGTAGAAATGGAGGCTTTTTAAATAAACATAATAACAATGTCTCCTGCCAGAGACTTCTAAAAAAGATTCAAATACTTTAATTTATTTTAAAGAGGCCAGATCTCTACATATAATTTTTCATCAATTATTTTTTAAAACATTTTGGATGGTGAAAAATTGTAGTAGGTTTGACAAGCACTTGACTGACATCATGTTGATTAAATAGCATTTCCTCTGACAACCCCAATGAGACCTCCTACTCACAGTAGATGAATGAGCTAATTGATTTCTTTTTTTAAACTGCTTTTGAATTTCAAACTATACAAGTGACACCAGGCCCCCTTCTCCCACACAGCTCAAATATATACCTTTCTGATGGCTCCTTTTGGCATGCCACGTAGGTAATATCAGTGCCTTTGGTAAATCATCAGGATGTTTCTACTGTGTTCTGAATAAGAAATACGGAACTAAAAGTTTGGCATTGTTTTTGAGTTTGTTTTTTTTTTTTTTTGAAACTGAGTTCAAGCCTAGTGCCATCAATTTATAGTTTTTTGGGTGATAAAAATGTGTCATAGCTAAGTTTTACAGGGACAGAATATCATTGAATCATAGATTGATTTGAATTGAAAGGGGCATTAAAGGTCATCCATGGACAGGGACAACTTCCACTCAACCAGGGTGCTCCAAGCTCATTGAACACTTCCAGGGATGGGGCATTCACAACTTCAGCCTGTGTCAGGGCCTCACCCCGAGCTGTGATTGATTTAGCAGTGATCTTTTGTCCCAGTGTCAGTGAAATGAAATTATTGTCGTGATGATGTTGATTGTGAGGGAGGAAATTTGGCTTTGCATACGGTTTCATTGACTGCATGCTTCCTATAAGGATATTCCTATGAAACAATTAAAAATATATCAAGGCATGATGGGAACAACCTTAAAAAAAAAAATCTTTAAGTCATATTTAAACAGGAGAATTTTCATCCCTAAATACACTACTTTTTATATGAAAGAAACCATTCTCGATTATTTGGCAGAAGATACCTGGTTTTTCTTCTGGTTGTTGAGGAAAGCAGTAAGGAATGCAAAGCTGATGGAAGGACTTGGGCCAGCAACATGTGTGCATAATGATTTCTGCTTTCCAATTGTATTTTCTGCTTCTGGGAACATTCCACCCCAAGTGTTGCATACCTTGAAGGCATCTCTCTTAGTCAAAAGCTCATTCAGTATCATTGCAGACACCTTCTGCAGGTCTCTAAATATCTGATGTAGGAAATAACAGTTATTTCTGGTGCTCAAACATCGTTGCTGCATATGGCTGTAGCTTGAGTAGAACAACATGTTTTACCATAGGGTACACTGACACAGTCTAGTTCTGTAAATGCAGTAGATGCTATAATTAATGATGTGATAACTCAGTTGAAAACAGTAAATCATTATCTATCAGCCATCCTTGCTGTTTCTTTGGCTCCCACGTCATCCTGTTTGGCTGGGTTTGGGTGCAGGTATCCGGTGTAGTGAGTGATGTCCAGGCTGAAATGGCTTCTAAGTATCTTCCAGGGTTAGTTTTGGAATAAAACAATTGATCTTGTCACATAAATACAGTTCTGCATTTTGGAGGGAAGAGGGTGAAAAAAGATTTTTGACTGTGTCTTCCTTTTCTATTATGAAGTTAAAATGTTATCCTGTAATACTGGCAGTGTTGTGGAAATTGCTATTTTTGTGGTAGTACTTTGCTTTTTATTTTCTTCAGTTCTGCTGATTGTACAGTTCTGTCGTTATGCTTTGAAAAATTTAAGTTTTACCTCTTCATTGTGCATAACTAGAGACTCCCAGTTCATATTAACGCAATGATATTTTCTTCTTTGTACATATGGCTTATTTTCAAAACTGAGATGAACTCCTGTAATTTGTGTTACCCCCTTCCCAATGTGTCTGTACCCACCAGATCAGCAAAATAAAGCTCCAACATTATACTTCTTTTGCCTCATTCTGGGAACTATCTTTCAGATTTTATATAGTATAATGGACAAAATTTTTTCTGGTTAAGATATGTCTCATAATCTATTTTGACTTACTATTTTAAATTTTTCCATTGTTGTTGTCTGCAATTTAGATGACTTTGTGTTTTATACCTATGATATTAAAACTACTAAAAAACATTACAAAGATAAGAAATTTGAGAGATTGGATATAAGGAAGATGCATATCTTGGTTTACGGTAATAACTGAGGGTTTGTTTTTTGGTTTTTTTTTTCTTATTTCTGTGGTGGGAAACATTTGTGGAAACAAGATGCATTTGTCATTTGGGTGTGCTATATATGAATAAGTTTTTAAAATAAGAAAACCAAATAAACCTCAACCCCTTCCCCTCATCCCAAACTTATGGGTCTTGGAGTAGAAAATCTTTCTATAATGGTTTGACTTATTAATACTTGCCTACAGAAGGATATTCTGAAAAATGTCTTGAAAATGGACTAAGATATCAGGCAAGCACTTAAAAAAAAACAAACCCCAAAAAGCAAAACAAACAAACAAAAAACCACCAAATGACATTGAACTGCTTCACCCAGCCAAGGTGGCATTGTGCATTAATTGCATTTTTCTTGACATACATTTTTTTGTAGATGCTAGTCAGCTGCCAAGTATGTTATCTGGTGGACAAAATTAACTTCATTAACATGGCCATTTAATAACCAGTTTATATTATAGAGTTGTTTTTGGTCCAGTAAATCAGGCTGACTTGTATGTCCCCTTCTTCCTGGGGATATAACAAATGAATATATTGCATATTCTGAAAGTGAGCCCTGTCTTAATAATGTGAGGGCATAAAAAGTGGTGTGGCATGTTTGCCACTTCTGGTTTTGGCGACATAGATTGTATTAATTGTTAATACAAATACTGAAAACCAAATTTGCCCAAGTTGAGCATGTTTTGCCTGTGATGGTAATTCCTGAGTGATCTCTCTCTGCCCTTATCTTGATGCACAATCCTTTAGTTTTGTTTTGCCTCTCCCCTTCAGTTAAGGAGTGGTAGAGTGGCTTTGGGCAGCTGATGTCCAGCCAGGGTTGTTTACCTCACTGTTATAGCTGTGATGATTATGAACTAACTTTATCTCCATCCATGCTTATGAGTTTATTGCCTGAACATTAATTATTATCTAGGGAATAGCTAATTGTTGGTAGAGAGCAGGGTGATTTTCCTGTTGGTACAGGCATGACCCTGAATTGAGATAGTTTTACGTCAGAACAAATAAAAAAATATTTGACAAGTAACAGTAACTCAAAAAACCCCAAAAAACCAGACCCAGAACAACAAAACTGTGTGTACCAGTTTCCTCCTCCTCGAGGATCTGGCATAAACTACTTTACTAACCTTCAAAGAGATATGTAAATGCAACTATGCCCTTCACTATTAACAAGAAAGTGAGAAGATTCACACATTTAAATATGGTGTTTAGAGTCTGAATGAGTAATTCATAATAGCAGATAGTTTGCCATGTGTAAGGAGTTGAGTCATTGTCATCCCTTTCTGTTCACAGATTGTCTGTGAGCTGGGTTCTGGGAGTGCAGTGAGGGAGGAGTAGCTTCCAGTTCGTGTTGGGAATGCTTGTTGTAGACTGGTCTGCATAAACTGGGACTGTTCCCCCGCCTTGATCTCTCATGTCCAGAGAAGTTGTGCTTTAATAGCAGGGCAAGAGGTGACCAAACAAAATAAACTCCACTGGGATTGAAGTGTTTATGAGGATCACTTGTGTCTGCTGTCATCAAGTTTGTGTTTCTTCCTCTTTCAAGGTGAAGCTCAAGGATCATCTTCTAAAGGTCCAGCTAAGTGTGTTGGTCTGCACTTGACAAATTCACTACATGGTGTCCTAACTGTGACCTAAGCTTCACAAAGGGCATGTGAAAATGTTGGAGTAGCTCAGTGGTCTTTAATAATGAGTTCTTCTAGAGTTTATTAATTCAGATACTGTTCCTGAATAGTATTCTCCTCTTTAAAGTTCCTGATATGTCTGCATTAATCTGCTAATATCCAGGAGACATGGATACATTTTTCCTTAAGATATTCTGAGGTCTGGTGACTATTGAACAGTATTTTTTAGAGCAGACTGCTGCTGCAAATAACTTTCTACTAAGTGACAATGGATGGAAACTCTTTATGAAAGGTCAAATAATAATGGTTATTTTTGATGTGTCAATCTCTTCCTGGTTTTATTTGTGTTTTCCTAGCTTTTGGATGCAAAAATTGTCTGAGCCCTGAATTTCCTTTCCCCCTTACTTAAAAGTAAAATCCAAGCTAATCATTAAATAATTGATTTATGAAACAAGATTGCTCTGGACCAGTTGTTGTCCCTTTCTGAAGTCTGAAGGAGATGAGGGACCCCCATACTGCCTTTTCTTGTAGACAGAGGCAGTTGCAGAGTGTGTCCAATCTTTTTCCTCTAGGTGTTTTTTTTTTTTTTTCTCTCCAAGAAATGGAAGAAATAGATTGGTTTGGTCATCTTCTCTGAAAGCAAGCATGTGAGTTAAAAACCCAGCTTGGCCTGAATATGTAAAGAACTTTCTATGTATGACGAGACAGTTAAAAAACCCAAAACAAAACAACAACCCCCCCAACCAAACAAAACCAAACAACAACAAAAAAACCCCCAAAACCAAAAGACATAAAAAACCCAACCAACCAGAAGAACAAACCAAGTCAGGCTGCTAGAAAACATTATTAATGAAAGTGTGAGGGGTGTGTGACAGATGCAATCCCTTGGGAGCAACCTGGCTCCAAAAACTGCAAGTCAGAACAGATAATGTGGTCTTTTCATTCCTCTTTTACAATACACTGCTTAGTGCCCGGTAGGACATGCTAATTTCTGGTGGATGATTAGTGGGTATTCCCTACAGCTAACAAATTAGCAGAAGCCTCACTAGGTCAATTCTTCATCAAGCAAAGAAAGGCCATGAAAGAGCAACACTCCTCCTTAATGCAGACTGGGATCCATGTATCTCTTCACTTCCAACCCAAGCAATACAGATCTAATTATCTGGGGTCTTTTCCAACCTAATTGATTTAGTGAGATAATTTAGACATGAATAGTCAGCTATTAGAGGTACTTCTAGGGGGAACAAATAAATATGATCTCCTGAATGAAAAGCCTGAAAAACTAAATGTGCAGGCTCAGGTCTGGAAAAAAAAGTAATGTTTAAACTTGAGCATCTGAACCTAAATCATCTCTTCACTAGTTAAAATCCAAATACACCTGTGTTTTGTAAGACTAGAATGAATTTTCTGAGTTCACTTGCTAGTAAATTTGGATACTTGCCTGTCAAGGAAATGGAGGGAAAGACTTTGCTGTTGCTCTGTTGTTACAGAGTATAGTATTTTGCTGTACTGAGCTGTCTCAAAATGTGCTTTTTCAAACCACTTCCATGAAACACCATCTTCTCTATCCCTGAACAGCTCAGACTGCAGCTCTGTTCTGCATGTCAGCAGTGGAGAGACACACCTTCCCTCACCAAGTGCTGGAGTTAAATATGCCCAAATTCTAGCTGATAATCTCTTGGTCATCTAATTGTGTACCATGGAATACAATTTGAGTGGCTCTAATGGGGCAGGATAGAGTTATTCAACCAAATAACTTCACTGTGGGCTGCTTTCTGTTGATCTGAAAGAAAGCTTTCCATCAGTGTGATGAAAACACTTCAATTCCTGCAGTTTCAAAAAGGGTTATTTTTGAGATATTTTGACATTCTCAGATTGACATTTCTAATTGTACTGTGTGAGAGCTTTCTTCAGAAGGGATGTGCATCATTTCATTTAGCATTTGTTGTAAAAGAACTTGGATATATTTTTAGAGGAGAAAATTATCAAAGGCCTAGAAAATTTTGAACAAGGCTTGAAAAGAATGTATGTAGCAGATGTAATCTTAAATAATAAATAGACCTACTGCAAAATGTTTGTGTCTAATTTTTATCAAACTTCTTGAGTGTGATAATAACTATTATCTATGGATCAGGTATTTTCTGCTACCTCTAGGATTTTGGGTTGTACTTAAGCTTAAAAGGGTGTTTGAAGATGGGTTTAAAATTTTGCTTCAGTAGCCATGGGGTGTTTGTCCTCTTGTGATTTATGTAGAAAGAAGAGACTTGTTGGATAAACTAATTTTAATAAGGCAATGATGACTGACATTGTTCATATAAGTACTGTACATTTTTACTCTATTTACATGGATGAAAGACTTGAGATAAAATTGTAGAAGACAAGTTATTTAAAAGTTCCTTAAACTGGCAATGAGAATGGGTAAAATCAGTGTTTCCAGTTTTTCAGCTTCCTTCAGGATAGATCCTTCTTTCCAATTCATTTTGACTTTTACATTTATTTCTTCTCCCTCTGTGTCCCTCCCTGCAAACCAAAACCTCATTCATTAACTTAAAATTATTCAAAGGATTCCTGCTGATTTTGAACAGATCAGAGCAGTCATTTTGTCTTTCTCTGCAGCTTATTTCTAATTGGAGCATCCTTTCACCCTGGTGGGCCTTTTCATTTCAAACTATTTTATTGCT
>VZTR01025600.1:7910-68675 GCA_013400775.1 Chaetops frenatus
TGCTTTGACCTTCAGGGTAGGGAGCAGCCCTGGGGCAGAGCTCAGACAGACACATAGCTCCTGCTGCAAGGCTGTGTCCCAAGTTCTCTTTGCATTTGTTGTTCTTTTTTTACAGTGCTCGTCATCTAGGTGTTCTGAGGAAATTTTACCATACGCTGTAGAACAAATGACGCAGACTAATCTGCTATTTGGTCATGTGAGCTCACACTGTTTGCAACAAAATAATAGCAACCAGCACCTCTCTTCTCTAGATGCTTCACTGAAAACTAGAAAGATCTTTTTAAAAAATTATCTCTGTTGCCTTCATGATTTCTTGTTATCCAAGCACTTCAGTCGTCTTAACTCAAACTGAGCAACTTTGGTAAGAGCTACACAGTGTTTTTACTGTGGACAGCATGCTAATAAGAAGCAGCAGATATCAGAATTATAAGCTTCAATATTTAACACCGCCTCAGGAAGCTTTCTGTCTAGTCGTACTGCTAAATAACATTTATCCCATAATCTCTCATTAAAGGATTGTATGAATCAGGGCTATGTGATTNGGACTAGATCCTGATCAACATCCCAAGGATAATTTATTTCCTGTCTACTCAAATTCCCAAGGAAGCATGGTCCAGCACTGTATTGGGGCAGGAGTATAATAACTTTCTGTAGCTTCTTGTTTTGAGATGGAAGAGAAGAGCCTGGCTCATTAGGAGGGGGACTTTTGAGGTGTTTATGATACCTTTGGATTGAGTACACATGCAACTTGATACCCTGAATCAGGAGCAAGGATCACCATTTCAACTTCAGTTATATGCATGGTTTAAGGGACAAATGGCAGTTTCACCTGCAAAAAATGCACAGTAGAGATAGGAAATTAGAGCAGATACATTTTACCCATGATGATAAAAATAGAACAAGGTTAGTACTAACCAGTGTCATCGTTGTCGTCATCGTTCCCCCCTCCCACCCACACAGCATGGAGCACACACACAGAGTGCCTGCCATAATCTCCTTTTCTAATTGTAGTTGTATTCCAATAATCCATTTTCCTCCTTGTAGCTGCTTGCATTCTAATACCCAGCCTTTTTTCCCCTCTTCCGCCTATGCTGGTGGTCTCAGAAAAATATTTTCTAATGTAGGTAAAACTACGGCTCTTTGACACAAAAGTAGCAAAAGAAAAGTTGTCCTGTGTGTGCGAGCAAGAACCTGTGTCTGTAATATCCTCATCTGAACTCTGTCTAAGCAGCCACCCTGCCTTGGGAGTTGGTGGAGGATTTCTATGGTGGTATGCCTGACTTCTAGGTCCTTTATTTCAAGACCTGTTTAGCTGACTTTTTACATACTCAGGTTCAGTTTTTGTTTGGTCTAAAATAGTAACAGTTTTAGTATCTTACACTACCTGATATTTTAAGTAAGTTTTATCTTATAATGCAGATATTTATCTCATAATAAGGATTTATATCTTATGAGAGTGAGTAGTAGAAAAATTAGTCAGAGTAACATGTTAAAGAAAGTAAAAATTAACACTGCTGACCCAGGCAAATAAATTCAGTATTGGCTTTACTGCCTAAACATTAAAGAGGGTGATTTCTGAGGTGTAGCTTCTCCCTTTTTCTGCCTACAAAAAGAATATAGTCCTTTCTGGATTGGTTTTCTTTATGTTTACAGCTTTGTGAAGAAAAAAGATCCATCTGTAAGAAGCAAAATATAATGTGGGATAATGAAGAAAAATAGTTTGAAGAATATCATATATGTAATGTATTTCACAGGTGGTTTGTTACTTGTCATACAGTTTCAGTGCCCTGAATTCAGGTGCATTAAATTAACCAGAATTGTCATAATCCATTTAGTTTGATTGACTATGTAGGTGATGTGCCAAAGTTAAAGTGATAGAAACCCTGAAGAAGATTATTTCATTGTCAAAAAATAACTAACTTGAAAATGTCAATGTAGAAGGCAGACCAGCATGGCTAATGACAGTAAATGAAATCCTGCTTGGGAATCTGTTCTTTATCCAGCAAAGCATTTAATCCCATGATTTAAGCATATGAGTTCTCTCTCTAAGTATGCATGTTGTCCCACTTAGGTAAGGCTGAGGTTAAGAGAGTTCCAAGACTGTTGCCATAGAGCTCAGCCCCTGTCAGACCAGAGCCCTTGCTGACCTGGTGGGGGACACATCTTGCAGCAAGATTTATGTATTGAATGGCATTTCTGTAAGCATTCATGTGCTGCAAGTTCAGTGCAGCCTAGAGGTTTCAAAGGTAGTCAGAGAATGATTGTTATGTTTGGGTACAAATGGACAGAAAACGCTTTATACTCTAACGTGCAAGTCTTTTTTTAATTGCAGTGCAGAAAAAAATATAGGGGTGTAGAAGAACAGATGAAAAATATACATGTATGAAAGGATCTGATGTCTAGAATTCTGCAGTTGAAAGATTTTACTGGTAAATGATGCCCTTGATTTGAATACACTTCAAAAGTAGTGAAAAGGAATTACTGTTTTGTGCTGCATTGTTAAAATCTCTTACATGGGTGTTTAGTTTCATGTGAAAAGCTATTGGATGATGATATTGTATAAGAATTAAAGTTTATTTTACTGCCTTATTGAAGGCAGCTACTCCTTTACAGAGGCAGATGGCTCTTCAATCAATGAGTATTGTCAGGTGCATTATAGACAGTTCAAGGGCTAAGTGCCAATTTCATCTTTGCTGACAGATAACTCCTATAGTAGTAGGTAGTAGGTACTCACTAAAGTTACTTTGTTGCTTCTTCTGGCAGAAAAAAATGTAAATTATAGAAATGAACATATGAAGTACTGCAGTCTAAATTAATCTGCTGGTAATGTGTGCTCACTATACATTGTAGAGAGCAAGGCCAGATCTGCCCATGTGCAGGGGACAGGACAGGGGTTTACAGGAGTCTGGTTGGACTCTCTCCTTTGAAGAGTGAGACGATTGTCCAGAGAAGATTGTGGCTCTGCATCTGGAACAAGGAGCTGACAGGGTTGATGCAACAAGGGCTATAATTAGTCTTACACTCCTGGCACACCTTGTTTCAGTGGGAGACCTTTCTTTCCACAGTGCTTTCATCATATTCCACGATGCCCATGGCTTGTGTATCACATCTCTCTGTGCTAGTAATTAAGTGTTGCTTGGCAAAAAGGGCAGCTTTACCCTTGGAAGATTTCATGTTGGGGAAATTTCTCTGATGCCTTAAATCCATTTTTTACTGTACATAGCTTTTGCACCTGAGAATTGATGTTGTAATAATCTGCATTGGTAGTGAGTTGCACATGATGAATATAAGAAGCAATTAGTATGCTCCACAAAACATGCCTTCAAAGCAAATTTATTGCACTGTAATCTACTTCTGTTTCAGAGAAAAGCAATCATGGATACAGGAAAACAGAGATAGACTATGATACTTGTGTTTGGACAAGAATTAAATGCAGAAAGTAGTGAAAAATAATTGGCAAAAATTACTGTGTATGTTGTTTGTATAAAAGGTAGACTTAAGGACAAATTTGCCAGTTTAGTAGAATCTCATTTGGCTACAGATACAAAAAAATGCTGAAAATGAAAACCAGGTGGTTACTCCAACATTTCTTAATTCCTTTTTATATTCTCCTTACGTTTTGCAGCTGTGCAATGGTGGATCAGTGACTGATCTTGTGAAAGGATTTCTGAAGAGAGGTGAAAGGATGAATGAACTTATAATTGCTTACATTTTACGTGAAGCTTTGATGGTAAGATAAGCTTTCAATGAAAGGACAGTCAATATTCAGCTCATACTTTTTTCTTTGAATGAATGAAGATCATGTCCCTACTAACACAGCTCACTAGTTTGTATTTTAGCAGTGTTTAATGAAATCAAGGCAATGTGTAATTAGCATGGTTCATTTTAAGCAAGCAAAGTAAATAACAGTTAATCTGTCTGTTACACTATTAAGAGAATGAAAATTGATTTCTGAGCATTGATTAATTTTCTTAGTAAATACAGTTCAGCATCAAAATTGCTTTTTTTTTTTTTTNTCTACATATCTAGCAAATTCAAACCCTTCTACAAGAACTTGGTTTTGCTCATTTAGGATCAAGTGTCTTTATTTACCATTTTCATATAACTGAAATTTTACTTTTTCAAGTGGAATTTAGGTCTTAGTGGTTTTCTTTGGGTTTATGTTCTAAAGGTATTGTATGTAGGTTTATAGTGATATTTTTCTGCTTTCTTCTTAAAATTTCTATTTGACTTAGTGGGGCAATTAAAAATATTTTTTCCTTGTCATGGGGCAAGTGGTTGTGCAGTAAGAATGACATCCCTGTGGTTTTGGATTAAAAAAAAGTTTTGAGGATTTTTTATGCTTTTCCGCCACCTTGTTGTTTCTGCAAATATAAAATGGAGGACAGAGCTGTTGTTAAATGTTCATGATTACATCTTGCCTTCCAGGGACTTCAGCACTTGCATGAAAACAAAACTATCCACCGTGATATTAAGGGAAATAATATCCTTTTGACCACAGAAGGAGGAGTCAAGCTTGTGGATTTTGGTATGTTATGTTTACATTTACATACAATGTTTTACATCTGAAGTATGGAAAATAGAATAGAGTAAATAAACCATAAAATATTAACTGTGTTAATTTTTTTGTTAGTTTTTTGGGTTCTTCATTAAAAATCACTTGGATACCCAAAGTTTTTTTTTTTAACTTGATAGGCACTTTCGTAGTTTTGGTAATGCTGTTTCAATAGCATGGCTGAAAACCAGAAATTATATAAGTGGTAAGTGCCAAATGCTTTGAGGGACAGAGTAAGTGAAATGGCAAAGCAAGTAAATAGGATTCAAAATAAGGTTGGTTTTTACTTCCTTCTGGAACTGTGCACTGGTTCAGTGAAATTAGGAGCTGACAGGAAAAAGCTTCATGTTTTATATGACAGCATTTAAAATTTACTAGATATTGTGAAGAACGGGAGAGCTCCACCTCAGACACATATACTTCATTTATTTGATTTAAAACAAAACAAGAGATACTTGACGAGACTAGAGGGGGAAATATTATATAGGTAATCTCCACTTTCTAAAGTTTGGAAAGACTAACATATTTTGGCAAATCTAAATCTAAGAATTGGCATTAAAAGGGTCAGTTGAAGTCTGTTATAACTAAAGTGATTATTGAGTGCTCCCATCTTTGATGTCACCACCAAAAGGGAAAAAGAGAGACATGGGTAATTAGATACAACCTGTTATATATCAGCCATACCACAGTGATTTACCTAAAAAGTTATTGACTGTTTTATATGAGGGGTATAAAAATTTGCAATACTTGTTGTTATGAACTATTATCTTCAGCTAGAACACTGTCTTCTTATGTTAAAATTAAATTTATTGGTCACTATTTTGCAGCACAGCAGATAACTGTAAATTTATTTGATTCAGCAGATGGAAAATCTTTGTTTTTCCTTTGCCCTCCTATTTTGTTAATGATATTGATTCAATTAATACATAACAATTGCGTAAACTAATCATGGGATCTTAACTCTCTTTACTGTAGTATCTTCCAGCCAGAAGATTGTATTTATTGAACTCTCTTGACTTGATACACAAAATCCCCACAACTGTTAGGGTTAGTAATTCTTCTGAAATGTGTTTCTTTTATATTCCTCAGATAAAATATTCCATTGAAAAATATTCATACTTCCTAAATTGTCTGCCATACATTTCCTAGCATGTCCTGATAGTTTGGAAGTTTATTGGGAGGTGAAAAACATATTTTGCCCACAGGCTTTTAATGTGCTGTGAAAAAAAAAACTTTAAGGTGCTGAAGGTAGTTAGAGGATCAATGCTTCTGAAAATTAATTCATTTATGCAGATATCAAAACTTGAAAGCTGTAGGAATGAGGACCTGAATTCTTTATTCCCCAGTTACTGCAATCTACTGATAAGACTGTAATTGAAAAATAATCTTAAATTCTTGTGGGAAAATTGTGATGCCAAAATACAGGTTAGAATGTCTGCAAGACAAAAATATACATACACACACATTTATGTGGGTTTAAAAGGGGCCTGTAATAACTGCAGTCCATCCTCTCAAAGGAATATACAACTGGCACTTTAACTTAGGAGCAGTTGATATTTTCCCTAGCTTCTGCCCACCTCCCCAAGAAGAAAAACAATCTGAAGCCAATAATGAGTAGTTTCAAATGGACTAAATTTATAGTCTTGATAAAATCATCATGGAAGACGTACCATTCACCTTTCAGGCTGCTGCTTAAGGTATTCAGCTGGGATTTGTGAGGTTTGTGTCTTCTACTTAAGGGGATTTAATCCCACATTAATCAGATTCCAAGATTTAGCCAGGAATGTGAGTTGATGAAAATCTCTCATGTTGGCATTGCTACAGACTGTTGTACATAAGCCTTTATTGGATCAGGGCCTTAAATTCAGCCATCTTTTATTATACAAGCCTCTAAAATTGACAGGCTACAGAGTAAGATAGACATGGAGGTACAGCAGTGTCCTTTTCACCCAGTAAACATTTAGAGGAAGCAAAATTTTGGTTTAGACTGAACCAGTTATTACATGGGGCCACACAAACACAAAAAATCCCAACCCAAATAATCCCATTACCCCTTCTAGTGTGCACACAGCTTTTCTGTGTGGAGAGGGGAACAGGGGCAGGGAACCAAGGACTCCTTCAATCACTGAACACACATGACCAAGGAAGTGTGCCCTTCCCAAGATAATTTTATATGCACCATCCTCCTGGATGCTGATGAGACATTCCTTAAGAAGCTTTTGCTGTCCTCGCCTGATACTATTTATGGTGATTTTCTTCTAAACATGAACCCTTTTCTGAAAGGTGGGCTTGTGAAGTGCCTTATGAGAAAACAGAAAAAACCCTATTCTCAGTCTCTGTGTGTTGTGCAATCATTTAACCTGTGCTTTTTGTCCTTTTTTAAAACTACATTTAGAAACCTTTTAAGAGTCCTAAGGGAAAAAACAGTTAACTTTCAGTGAATTAAATCACTTTTGAAAATGGCTCTTTTTCCTTCATTGCTTTTGTCCTCTTTGAACTTGGTGTATAGTGTTCTGCCATGGTAAGTCCTTCCTTGCACAGCAGTACCAACTTTTTAGAAGCTTCATTTTGTGACACAACTTACACACATTGCTTTATGGTCATTGTATCATAGGTATTTATGCATGCTGGGACCATAGATTCTGAACACTGCAGAGTCTGTAATGGATAACCTTCACAACACCCTTATGGAGAAGTAAATTACTTTAATTCCCAGTTAACAGCTGGGGAGCTGAAACTTTGAGAGATTAAGTTGCTTGAGGTGGCACAGAAAATGTCGAGAAAAGCTCTTCCAAAATCCAGGCTAACTCTCTCAACTGTTTGCCTTTCTAGAGGTACTGACAGTTAGAGAGGTAGACTTTGAAAGAATACTACAGCCCCACAGCCATGCCTCACTTAGATTGCTTTGAAGAGTGAAATATTTGCTTTCCCATAAAGTTCTGCTGTAATATTGCCTAATTACCCCAGTCATATTCTCATATCTAAGAAACACCCAATCCCAGTATAGAATAATGATGAAATCAAGTCCAATACCTAAAGGAAGCCTAAAAGAAAGTTGAAGAGAGACTATTTCCACGACTGTATAGGGACAGAACAAGGGGAAATGGCTTCAAACTGAAAAAGAGTAAGTTTAGATTAGATATTAGAAAAAAATATTTACAGTGAGAGTGGTAAGGCACTGGAGCAGTTTGCCCAGAGAAGTTGTGGATGCCCCATCCCTGGAAGTGTTCAGGTTGGATGGGGCTCTGAGAAACCTGGTCTAGTGAGCAATGTCCCTGCCCATGGCAGATGAGTCTGAACTAGATGATATTGAACCAACCCAGGCCATTCTACAATTCTGTAACATCCCACAACAATGCTTCTGAAGCTCAATTGCTTATCAAGGAGCTGCCAGATAAAGTTTTAGTTTAAACTCTCCAAGCCACAGAAATTTTGAAATACTGTTACCAGGCATGCATCCTCTGGCCTTGCATCCATCCAGTATGATATTTTAGATTGGCAAAGATAAAGAAACTAATTTTTATTTTCTACAGATAATGAGTAGCAGCCAAGGGAATCTACTGTGAGAATGTCCACTGATGACATATTCAGTCTCTAAAGTCATTAAACTTCCAAATACATTAATAGTCCATATTTTCTTTGTAGGAGAAGAAGGTTGACTGAAGGCAGTTTCACTACCTGAATATTTGTGGGAATTAGCTGCTAAGCTGTTCTGATAGAAAAGCTTTGAGGTCGAATGTTCTGCCTGAGAGTTGCAGCAATTAGGCTCCAAGCAAGGAAAATCCTCTACTACATCATATAGTTGCATTATGTTCAAGTGTAGCAGCTATGTCTTTAGTATAAGGTAGAGATTTGATAGAAAAACATACATTTACATTAAATTCCCTGTAGCACTTTAAAGACTGCTATGTAGTCTTTTGTATTAAAAAACCTGGAGGCAAGTAATGAGTGAATTAAATTCCTTTTTGACAAATATTCCTAATTATATTCACAGTTTCTTATTACTGTTCTGTGAAGAAAGTCTTTTACGTCTGTTTTAGAACTCTGCTTGCATGCAGTGGATTGATGTTAAAAAGACAGATTTCAAATTAAATATTAGCCTCTAAAGGTGCAGAAAATTAATTTAATTAAATTTAAAGAAATTAATTTAATGCCAAATACCTTTTGAAAGTCATGTGACAAATTTATCTGCGACCTTTGCTCCCTAAATATCTGTCAGTGTCTGATCTTTTTTCATCAGTTAAAAAACTGGCCTGAAGTCACTTGAAAACACAGCATACCTCATCTGTAGTAAAAATTCATATATTTATCTGCATCTTATAACGTGCAACCAATTTCATGGGACACTGAGGGTATAACATCTGCTCCTGCTGACAAATCCTTGCTTCTTTGAATAGTCCCTCTCAATTCGGTTTCTTTTCTTGAAATCAGTATGCTTAGATGTCAATCTAAGGCACAGTTCTGTAATGTGCTCTTTCAAAATGGGAGAAAAAAAAAATTAGTAGTATTATTATTATTGGTATTGTTGTCATTATTTTAACTTTGGTCTGAAAAGGTCTGAGTGGCATTTCATTTTGAAAGATTTGAAATTATTTCTGAAATCCCTTGCCATTTCAGTGCTTCTGGGAGCTCGGAAGCCAGAGCTTTTCATTCTTACTTTTTTTTATCAAAGAGGATCCTAGAGGACACAACTCCCTATCAGCAAACTAGATATGTTGGTGATGTCTCAGAAGCTATGGAGGAAAGAACCATTTTTCCACTAAGAGCTTTGAAACAGCTATGGTCACATGGTAAAGTGATTATTTTAGCTAAAAAGAGGAGACTGTAATGCTAATGGAAAATTTCTCTTTAGCTATATTTTTGAGGGTTGACCTTTAGGCTGATAGTCTTGACGAAGAGCACAGGTAGCTTATACTTCTTCAGGACTACTGAAACCTGCTTTCCCAGACTAGAAATATCTCAAGATGAACAGCTGTTGCCTTGGAAATGTCCAGGAAAAATATAAATTATACTTCCCCACTTAAGAAATGTGTATTTTTCCAGGAGCACTGTTTCTTTCTGAAGGCCATGCCTGTCTATGCATCAAACATACTTTCATAACACAAGTAATTAGACTTTTGCTGTTATTACCAGGAAAGGTCATTGGGACAAAAAGTCAGACATCTAGATGGACATTAGAAATATTCAAGTATCCATAAGGAAAATAAAATGTGAGTGGACTCATTAAATCTTTAGAATTCAAGCCTAATTCTAGCTACAAGAGATCCCATGATTCCCCATAGTTTGCCCTGTAATGTAACTGTGGGGAAGGGGATATTGAAAAGGGTTGGCAATGTCCATTTTCAGTTTCCTCTTAGGCATTTTGCCAATAGTACCTAAAACTCTCCATGAGTAGAGGCTCTGGATAAGCAGTATGTAGGAATGACCTATGTTTTTTAATATGTAAAGCAGGTTCCAGTGGAAGACATGGAAAAGAGGTAATGCAACCTCACTGCTGCTGGCAGAGGGTGGAAAAATACAAGCTGTGTTGCTGCAGTTAATAGAATAATGTCTTCAAGTGTTCCTTTAGCACTGTGGATAAATAGGTTGCATAACTAAAACATGTATTGTAATATTAATGGGATATATAGTGAAGGTAGGGTGATTTCTGTACTTTAAACACGCTTAGTTTGCATTTTTCTGCTTTTGTGCCAGTGTTGGATGTAAAAGTTGTGTGTGACTATTGTCTTGGCATTCCAAATGCAGTTTCAGATATCCCACTTTGCATATAGCCAGCATAGTTTTACCATGGACAGTAGCCAGGGTCAGCTGGAGATTTAACCTGACTACAACTCCTTGGAGGAAAAATGGATTGGGGAAGGGAATACATATCACTCTGTTTAGACATACTGATATTGCTTTGTTTAATACTTGAACCATTACCTCTGTGTAGTTTGGAAACTGCAGGTAGACAGAGGTCAGCTTTTGTGTGTGGAATGTAAATGGGTTATTATTTTGCTATGGAGAAAATGGTTGTTCTTCCTATAAGGCTATTTGAAATATTTCAAAAATAAGGAAGACAAGAAATGTTAATACTGGCATTTCTAGATGGCCTTATTATTATTATTTAAAATTGCAATTTGGTGAAACTAGTCAAGACGCTGTTTTGGTAGCATATGTTTGTATTCATTCTATGTTTACTTTAACATTTAAGCGTAATTTCATTTGGGCGATACTAAATGCAAATATCAATTTCATAATTCAATTGAGTTATTAAAATAAACTTTTGGGGTTTTTTTTTCCCTAGAAAGAGTAATTCTGCCAGCATTCTGTATTGTGTCTCAGTAGTGGTGTACTACTACTTCCTTACAAATTATGGACAGTGAGTAGTGCTTTACCACTACTAGTGATCAGTAACAATTGATCAAGATGAGTTAGAATGCACAGGTGTTTTTGTTAAGTTTTGTTCCATGATATTTATGCCTATACAGATACAGAAATACAGGCCAAAATGTTTAAAATTCTGTGAATTTGCTAAACAGGTTGAATTTTTGAAGTGTATCTGAGCCAGCAGCTGCTATAATGGCAAAGCAAGAGAAGTAAAATCAGTTACACTACAGCATGTCCAAAACAATGGGGGCAATCTCCATGGAATGAGGTGGCTGTGGTACAAGTGCATCTTGATAATTCCATCTCTCTAATTGTTCACCTCTCCTGGTTTTCTGATGTATGAGGGAGCTTTCTGCTGGTCTTGTGGGGAAAAAAGCATTTGAAATCTCTGGTCAGAGGTTGAGGAGGGATCCAGGCACTGGGTGTCATCCTTTCGCCGTGTCACTGGCTCTCTCATGGTGTCTTGCTGTCACACAGTGCTTTGGCCGTTTCTACCATGACCCAAATGAGCACGAATAGCCTTGCTGGATGCAGTTTGTTGGCTGATCCCAGCTCAGCCTGGCGAGTGTCTGGGCCATGTGGCATTGCAGAGGCCAAGAAGGCTCCCAAGGACTGTGCTGAGACCGCACGTGGCGCAGGTCTGGCTGCAACAGAGGGAGTCTAGAGCCACCTTGTGCTCAGAGAACAGGCTGAGAAGTCAGTTGTGAGTGATCCAAGTTTGAGTGTTGGGGCATTTCAGTCTCTGTCTCTTTTAATGTATATCATCATTCCCAGCTTTGCATGTCCTGCTGACATTGAAGAGGAGCTCAGCATGACCTTGTGTAGTGTTCCAAACTTTTGTAGATTACTTATTCTGGAGTAGTCAGAATATCCTAGTGTGTCCTTTTGTGCTTGCCCTGCATTAGCTATTAATGCTGTCTGAATCATTCTGTAAAAATGAAACTATTAATTAAAATAATTTGATTTGAAAGTATTCAAAAATAAAATAATTTTCTTTCTGCCCTTAGCTTACTTTAAGCAATGAGTCATAGCAAGACTTTTATTTGTCTTAGTCATTCTAGCATGCATACATAATAAAGCTGTCTGCTTCAGTGGTTCAGATCAAAACCAGGCTGTTATTGTGTTGTCATTTCTGCATACCATATAGCATGACATTCACATGTTGCTACTAAAATGCATCTACCAGGAGACATGGCAGAAGCCAATAAAAGTAAAAGACTTTGAAAAAAGTTTTCTTCATGAGCAGCTTGTCAAACTGCTTTGAACCCAATCAAAGTAATAATTCCAAATTTTTCAGCCCAGGGTTAGCAGGGGTAAGATGGATTGCATTGACTTGAGCTGTGGAGCTTTTTCATTGTTGAATGTTTAATTCTTTGTTGAAGGCTTAGTCATGAAAATTTTTTGGAGGGGGGCATGTTTGAATGAAAACCTTTGTCCTGTCCAGTAACAAAAACCAGAAATCATGTGGCCAAATGCTATATCCAGGATAAGCTGTTCATTTGGTCTTTCAAATATTTTCTTCTAATAATTCACATAAGGATGTCACTGGTGGCTTAAGCATTAAAGAAGCTTGACACTGAAAGCTGGTGTTGGATGCCAGAGACACATGAAGTGAGAAAATGGCCCTCTCTAGCCAGCAAAGACTTCCACTTGGTTTTGTCACAGGTCACAAAACAGTCATCCCTGAGGTTATTAGAAACTCTCTGGTCTCATCTGTGTATACTAAACTCCATTCATTTTTTACCTGAAGGCTGAGCCCAGTGTCTTGTTTGTAGTGGAGTATTCCAGTCCTGAGGTATTTTAAATATTCTGTTCCATCACCATAGATGTTGCCAGTAACCCCGATTATCACAACAGGAAAATAATGTAATAGAACAGTGAGAAAAATCTCCAGAGTTTTGCCAGTCATACAGGGGGAAAAACCATCCTTTTTGGGTGTTAAAAAAGCAGTCAGTTTGAAATCTAAGGTATAAGAAAGGCAGCATCTGAGAAGGAGGAATTTCCTCACCATCATACTGCACCAGATTGTGTGTAGCTGTACAAGTCCCTGAGGCTCTGGAGAAGAGTAGTTCTCCTATCCAAGTACATCTGGCCAATTGTGCAACAGGACAACAAATGTTCCTGTGCATCCCTTTCAGGAAACCAGCTGAAGCCCCGAAGCATGAGATTTGATTAGAATCATTGGCAGTGTGATGCACTGAACTGGCAGGAGCATGTGGAGGGGAGTCTGTGGTCACCCGCTCTACTGGAGGCCCAGTCTGTAAAATGAAAGGTCTTGGATTTCTTAAAGAAAGAAGTTGTCTTAAACCCTTTTGTTTAAAAAAGATTGTATATCTCACAAATGTCGTGAATGTTCTGCCTTTTTTTTAGGGCAGTGTTTGTCATTCTATTATTGGTATGTACCTTGTAATTATTCTGTATCAGATTTAGGATTTTAGTTTTTTTCCTTGTATGCTTAAAACTATCTTTTCTTTGTCTTGATGCCTCATGGTGAGCCGTGAAAGCCACTGGACTTTCATTTCTTGAACATCCATTCATATCACTCTGTATTTGATAGTACAGATTAACTTTTTTATCCCCTTTTACTCTGTGTCTCTTGGTTTTGTAATAAATGCCATGGATTTTTCATCTCCCAGGCAGTTTATATATATGGTCTTCTTGGATACTAAGCTTTTGATCTTTCTGGGCCTTTTGGTTATCTTTTGGGTATGCCTATTTCAGTTAAAAATTTGCATCTGCTGTGTGTGTTTTCCTGAGGGTTTGGGAAACACTAGTTTTCAACATTAAAACACTCTGTACATCAAAATAATACAGAAAGGTGGAGAATGTGGTGACAAAGGACAAGGAAAAGGTGGAGGCACTGAATCTCTTCCTTGCCATGGTCTTAGCTTGTAATCCCAGATCCCTGAGACCAGTAGGGAAGTCTGGAGCAAGACAAATGTATCTTCAGTAAAGGGAGATCAGTTAGAGAGCATTTAGAAGAATTGGATGTACACAAGTCTGTGGGGCCTGATGGGTGCACCCAAGAATGCTGAGGGAACTGGCTGATGTCATTGCAAGATTTCTGCCAACAATCTTTGAAACGTCTTGGAGATTGGAGGAGATTTCTGAAGCAATGAAGAAAATTATTTTCACTCCAATCTTCAAGAAAGGCAAGAAAGAGGTTTCAGAGAACTACAGTCTGGTCAGACTCATATCTGATCTCCATCACAGAAGGTGATGGAGCCAATAATCCTGAAAATAATACCTAAACATATAACAGACAAAAAGGTGACTGGGAGGAGGCAGCATGGATTTATGAAAAGCAAATCATGCTTCCTCATAATGTAATGTAACACTTTTCAACATAAAATGCTGCTGAAAATTCTAATATTTTTGTCTCATAATTTCAACTTTGTTTTGCATTTCTTTATTTCCATCTTATAGGCCAGAACCTGATTTTTAATTCTAGACATAATTTGAGTCCTAATCACTAAGCAGAAGTTCTCAAGCATGCTTTTCTTGCAACAGCTCATGCAAGACAACTGTATTGTCTCTGTGCTCTTTTCATTTAAAAGCTTACTTTTGGGGTCAATTTATAGTCTATAAGGAATTTTGAATATTGACATTGTTTCAAAAAGATTCTGAAACATCTCTTGTAAAGTCATCAAACCAACCACTTGTGTCCTTATGGTCTGCTAGTAACATTTTCTATTAGATGTCTTTATGCTTTCTATTCACGATAAGTAATTAAACCTGGGAGAAGCTCTTTGATCTCCTTTTACAGTCTTTGTGGGGATGCCATTATATGTGGTTGCACGTGGTTATGTACCTGGTGTGTTGTGATATTTGCCATTTGGACTACCAGAATTGCCTTGGTTTAATATTGCTCTTTCCCTGTTGTCTTCTGTCATGGAGTATGAAGGAGTTGCATGATTGAGTTTTTCTTAGCATTTTGTATGCATTTCAACTGATCTGTCTGAAATATTGTGTCTGGATATGTATCATTACACCAATACAACCTGAAATAAGTAAACAAAGAGATGAGTGTCAAGGGTACCAGCAATTACAGAGGAATTGAGTTACAACTCCACCACTGTTGTGAGGGAAGTAGCTACTTCCCTGTGTGCATCCTGACAACAGTAGTGGCTGCTTCTCAAAGTGAAGCTTAAGGTGCTAAAGGAAAACCTGGAACCATTAGAATCCTGTTGCCGCCAGGTCTGCTAAAAAAGGTGGAATTGAGTGATTTATAAAAGACTGACTTCACACCTTTGGGCAAAGAGATGAGGAAGGAGAGGTCACTTTTTTGCATCTCACATCATGGAACAAGAATGGCAAAGCATACCTGCCAGAGAGCTTAAGGGAAATGCAGTGTGAAACACTACTGCTGTTTTACATGTTTCCCTAGGAGATTAAAAGAAGATTGGGAAATAAATCAAAGCATTTTGGCCTGTTTAGATTTGTGGGGTTAATAGTGTGAGCAGTTTTTGGTCCAGACACTACCTTGAGGAATGATGGAGTTACATGTTCTTAATCTACAGAAGGTCACAATGAGGGTGCTTTGATAGTGAAGTGTCCACTGAAGGCACAAATAAAAAAGGAAGAAATAGCTAAAGCAGTGTAAGGGGATAAGGTCAAGGTCATTATGTGTGAATCCAGTCTCCCTGCTGTGTGTCAAATGTGAGATTTGTACAATTTACTTGGGCTCCCTCACTGGGGTCAGCCACTAAAATGTGCATACTTCTGTCACAGGATATCATCATAAAGGGATGTTGTACAGCCTCCCAGTTTAGATCAGAATGTTGTCTGCTCAGATTGAGCACTATGGGACAAGTCTTTCCTAATGATAGGGAACTAATTTCTGCCCTATTTTTCTTTTATTGAGTACTAAGGTCAGAAGTAAATGGCTTTACTTGCAAGGTTATTTCAATATGCCCATTTTTGCAATGAAAACTTTGAATAATACTCAGTGTAAGTGTCGTGATTTTTCAGTTTTTATTAGTAAAATGGTGCCTGAAAAAATAAGAAAAAATGCAGCCAAATGCAAAATGTTTTCTTTTTGGTATGCTTTGGTACTATAAATGCATGCATTTATAAAACTCTTAACTTTCATAAGAAAAAATAATTCATGTGTCATAAAACACCATCTCATGATGTATTTTAGATTTTCTTAGGATAATATTTGGCTAATTTTGCAACAAAGCAGTAGTAAATGGGAAGGGGAGGAGCAAGATGGATTTGTTTGAAAATATGCAAGTTTAAAAAAGTAGCCAGCTATATGCTTGACTGGTTACTGAAATGCTGGAAGAAATGTTCCTAAGTGTAGAATTACATCATCTTTCCTCTATACACAGAAAAAGCCCAAGGAAATATCATTTGTCATAAGACCTACACTGCATAATCTAAAATGCCACTTTAATGCTGAGAGCAAAAGGATTAAAAAAACCAACCAAACAAAAAGCACACAAAACCCCCAAGAAAGCAGTGGTGAATAATTAAAGTTAAATCAGTTTTTTACTGACATAAAAGAAAGGTGAGGAGGAAAAGATCTTCAGTTCTTTTAATAATTATAGTTTGAAAAGGGAAAAAACCCAACAGTGTATAGACAGAGATGATTGAACACATTAATGTACCTTTTATATTTTGTTCCTTATCTCTACAGAAAGTTAAGATTATTTATAAAATCTGACACTGGAATCATAAAAATATAGTCAGTGCTTTTCTTTGCCTGCAGATCTGAATCCCATTTCCTAGTCCAAGACAGCAAAAAAAGAGCTTTGCACAGGGAAATCCCACAACAGGGAGGGAGAGTATCCTCAGCTCCCTCCAAAATCAAGGATCTCACATAATAATGTCTGTTGGCATCCCTGCAATGGTTTTAGAGCTGAGGTGATGTGTGCTTACTAAATGACATGTTTTTCTGAGGGTTCAGAACAGCCACAGACTGTGAGCCGGAAGCTGGACCTCAGACAACGCCTTGAGATGGCAAAAACAAAGCTCCTGCTTAGCTGAGTCAAAGCAGGACTGATGGACTTTGTGCTAAGACTCACATTGTCCTGCTTTCCATGATGCATAACATTGTATATTGCAGTTTCTGCAGACATAAAGAGAGAAAAAAAATCCTTCTTTCTCAGGGCTGGTTTCAACTAGACAGAGGCAGCCACAGTGGTTGCATTTATCTCAAAGGAACAGGCAGGGTGTTCCTTGCAGCCTTTATTTTCAGACGTTGCATACATTTCTATGACAGCGAAATGCAGATATTTAGTGACTTAGTGCTGAACATGCAGCTTTAGAGTGAAAAAACAGATCAAGCTCTCCATGATTTCTTAACAACACTGAATGAAACCCCCAAACAATCAAAACCTATCCAGACACAGATTTAGTTAATATTTCCATTGGATAGTTAATGTGAATTGTTCTTCTTATGAACTGTCTGCAGGCTTTTCAGGAAGAGAAGGTCAAGCATTTCCAAACCAGACAATACAGAGTTGAAACTGGCCGGTGGTGCTCACTGGAGCTTCATGTTTTTCAGAACAATGAAATGGAAATCACTGAGTGAAACGGAGTCTTTTTACATTTTAAAGAAAAAGCAGATGTATGTATGAAGGCAAAATAAGTGAGCTCCAGTGTCAGTCATACTGAGGCTGGAGCAGGTATATGTAGAGCAGGGGGCCTTTCTGGCCATCCATGGCATCAGCTCTTCAGAATATGCCTCTGGTGGACCTATCCATAATAGTTTAGGACTTGCTAGCTGAGGGGCTGTTTTTCTCCATATGTGGATTTCACCGTTATTTGTGACTCATAAATCCAGAATAGTTTAGGGCATGCTGCCTGAGGGGCTGCTTTTCTCCTTTTGTTATACTGTCCCCTTTGCATGCACTAGAGCTATTTCCAACCAATATACCCTTGTCTTGGAAGGAAGGAAACTGGTGGCAGAATTGTGCTGTAGGCCACTTGAATTTCTAATATTTCAGTGTTTTTTAACTCAAAACTTCAAGGAATCTTTAAACTTCAGAGTTCACTTTCCAACCCTTGGCCTGAAATAGTTAATTCTGTAAACTGCAGCTCATGTTGCAAAGCTGATTTACAGGATTGTTGCTTTGAGAATGTGCTTTGAGCATGGAGAGACTTCTGCTTTTGTAAGAATTTTTGAGGTTTCGCTATTTTGTTGTTTCTTTTTATTGGCAGAGCAGTTAAGAGATAAGAATAGGTATCTTTTATAGCATTAACGTGAAATATATATATATAGATATGTATATATATAAAATGAAACAGAGGTTTAGTGCCAGTATTGAGTATTAGGAGCTGTGGAAGGTACAGTACTTTTCCACCCTCCCTAAGGTGTTTTACTGCTCTCTTGAAATAGGATATAGAAAAACTGTAATTAACCAGTCAAAGTATATGGAGTCAGATTACTAATCAAATGCTCATTTGGGACTAAGTCCCAGAGTCCTGCTGAAGCCGCTGGAAACAAGGATTCAGAGAACCTTTCAGGGTTGGGCCTCTCTTTCCAGAGAACTGGAAAGATGCATTTGAGATTCACCTGCAGAGGAAGCTGTAGCATGACAAGATGAGGATGTCACCCTTCGGTAGGGCTGTCTTGGATGGAAACAGCCCCTGGTCTGATGATACCTTCCCCTCATTCTTCCAGGTGTGTCTGCTCAGCTGACCAGCACTCGTCTGCGTCGGAACACCTCCGTGGGCACCCCGTTCTGGATGGCTCCAGAGGTCAGGTTTCAAAGCGTTTTGTCACTGGTACTCGAGCTGCTGTATTCTGCATTTCTGCTCTTTGTCTTTCTTCCTGGTCTTTTCACCAAATGAAACAGCAATATCCTTTTTTAAAGTGTTTTAAACCATTTTTTCTTACATTCTTGCAAGGACTAAGTCAAATATGGTTTATTTTTGAAATTACAAGATTAGAGATAGGGAGCAACACACTGAAATGCTTACTAAACTGTTAAAGAATAGAGAGTACTACTATTTATATTTTCCAGCCTTTCAAGCTCTGAAACTATAGCTATTTCCCCATGGACGGAAGGGAATGTGTGGTACTGGACACGTTATAGCTTCTCTTTTTTTGACTTCTACACCTGGAAATTTTTTAATACTACATATCCATACTTGCTGCAGCAGGAAGTGGAAAAGGTTACTATGAAGAAGATGCACTATGATTCTGTGGAGGTTTTTCCAGACTGAAATTGAAGCATATAAAGATACATTTTAAGCTGAGACAGGAAAAATATTTCCTTATAAATAAGCTTATCTACTTAGAGTATTTGTGTGCACACAAACACACACAAGTACATCTGTTTATAGCACATGGAACTACTCTGTTTATACACATTTATTTTTATCAACACACTCTGTTCATACACATAGGTCTAGCCATATAACTAATGGCATACATATTGGTTTAGATGGGATGAAAAATTCTAGATTCATCCAGCATTATGGATGACCTGAAATATATATGAAATTAAATACTTCGCTGTGATTTAACAAACTTTTTCCAGACCCACTTGATCTGGAAATTGGCTGATTTGTTTGAATAAGGACCCAGTAAGAGGTAGTGAATTCAGCTTCTGCTTTCCTGATTGTTTCACTTCATGGAGAGAGCAGTATAGTTACAATAATTACTTAAAAGCAATAATTCATTTAAAAGTTGTAGGGTTGCTGAGTTTCCTTCTACTTCCTCAGTTGTGGGATGCAGTTTATCACCTTCAGCTGAAAGTGCCATAGATTTGTACCCGTTTTTCAAATCAGAGAATGTGATGTTCATGGACACCTGCTTTCTCTAGTTTAAACATGGGGAGTTTTCAGCAATTTGGATGGATGTTTTAGCTTTCTAAATGTGTGCATGTCTGTTTATTTCACTGAATATTGTGTAAGAGATTCCTCCAACTGTGGCTGTACTTTTAAATTTTGGCATTTGACCAGCCCAGTCTTTTACTCCAACAGGTGATTGCCTGTGAGCAGCAGCTAGATAGCTCCTATGATGCGAGATGTGATGCATGGTCACTGGGTATTACTGCAATAGAGTTGGGAGATGGAGATCCACCCCTTGCTGATTTGCACCCCATGAGGGCACTCTTCAAAATACCAAGGTAATGTCTTGGTGTGCTTGTTTGTTGATGGGTTAGAGTGAACTTTTCCTTGTTACTTTCTTCAAACTTAGACCATGTAAGTTTGTGGACTTCCTTCACATTATTTATACTAGGAGATAAGTTAAAAATACTTTGCCCAGATGTATTTTCTGTACACTCTGCTTCAACCATGTATGCAAATTGAGAAGTTCAGAGCTGACTTGTAGCAACCTTTGAGAAAAAGTCTTAAGGCCTTCTCCTGAGTGGGCTGCTGCCACATGAACACAGGACTCACTTTAGTCCCATATATTCTGTTACAAAGAATGACATATGATAGAAATACAGAGTCTGAATGTGCCACTGTGGTGAACAGGTCCCATACCTGTCTTCAGGAGTTACCTTTGTCCTTTGAAGCAAAGGTAATTCCACCACTCACATACATTTGGGCTTCAGCTTTTCATTAGCTTGTGCTGCTTCTGGAAGTTCCAGTGTTGCTGTCCTTGGGCAGTGCAAATAGCAACTTCTTTTGTGTTTTTTGCTTTGAAGCTGAAAATATAAGTGCCCAAGGTGCCGCTTATGGCATTTCAAAGAACATCAATATCCAAGTCTGTAGGTAATGATCATATAGTAGCAGTTTGTGGAATTCATCTTAAGAACTGTAGCAGTACCACAACAGCTGAGCCCACGTAGCATATGTAAGTGCTTAGAGTCCTTTTCAGCCAAGATGCCCAAATTAGTTTAAATTACCTTTAGGTTTAAAAAATCTTGGTTGACTTGACACTGAAGCAGAGTATGAATGCTCTTCCTACCTTTGCCTGCTATGGGAATAGCAGTTGCAAACTATTGTGGTCAGTCACTGCAGCTAGGACTTCAAAAAAACTTCTGGCTTATACTCTTACAAGTACTGGGCACCCTTCTGCCCTGGAGCAAATATAAGATCAATACCCTTTCATTCCATTAATTGGAATAATTCCAGTACCCTTTCATTCCATTAAGTAAAACCTGAACACGATAGAGTAAACATTAAGCAGCACTTAGAGAAGAGCAGTTATGGCTGTTTGAAAAGAGACAGCATCACCTCATCTATTGGTTGGCCATTCCGTTTGTCTTCATGACCATACTCAGTGAAAATGGCACCTCTGAATGGAAGAAGACTGTCAAGACCATTTCAACTAAATTAGCACCTAGAATAAACAACTCTAACAACAGAAAAGAAAGCATTAGCATCTATTTACAATAGATCTGTATTTAGACCTTCACTTCTGATTATTTTCTGATAAATGACGAATAATTAATAAAGAACCAGTTCCTTCAGACATTTTGTTCAGCAAATTGATTAATTCAGTCCTTCTAAGAAAACTTAAAATATAATTTTTTTAAAAAAATTCACCTAAAAAAATGTATTGTTTCAGGCTTGAAAAAAAGGAACTTGCCATTACAAGTGAATAGTGATTAATGGGTTATGAGTTTAATTTCCTTTTATTGATTTGATTGAAAAAATCACAGTGATTCTTAGCTACACTTGGTAGATCATCTCGATGCTATTCCTCCTTATTAGTTATGTATAGTAGGAGAACCAGTGAGGCACTGCATCATCTACCCATGCTCTTTTACCAGTGGAAATCAATATCTTTTTTCAGTGGCCTTCTAAAACTCATTACTCAGCCTGCCTTCACACATTGTTTTTGTCAGGTGAATAGCTTATTAACTTATCATCACACTGATCTTTGCAGGAATCCTCCTCCAACACTACAGCAGCCTGAACTGTGGTCACCTGAATTCAATGACTTCATTAACAAGTGAGTAACAACTGAGACCACACTGGTTGAATATGGAACATGTATAAATGTCATGTGTAAAATATCTTTTGTGGAAATCTGTTGCAACTAATACTCTTCCTTAAAAAGGCCTGTTTGTAAATCCAGTTTGACTTCCAAGTAAGGCTCTGTATTTAAAACATGAAATTGCATTTCAGCACCCTTGACATTTCTTAATTTAAAGAATGTTTCCTTTTAAAATGTGTTAATTTAACTTCTTGAACTCGTCAATCCTGTGGAGTCATATCAGTTTTCAGTGCAGAGCTGTTTTGATTAAGATGGTTGTATTTATTATGGAGGCATGAATGAACTCCAGACAAGCATTTCAAAACTTAACTGTGAACCCTCAATGATCATACCTTTTTTTCTGCCAGCACAGGTGCTTGACTAAAGATTATGAGAAGCGTCCAACCGTATCTACTCTTTTGCAGCATGATTTTATTAAGCAAATTGAAGGAAAAGAAAACGTGCTACAAAGGCAACTCATGGAATTTATTGATGTTCATCAGCAAATGGGAGTCACTGAAAAGGCAAGGTAAAAGTAGCTAAAAAATAGATGAGCTGGGTCAATTGATACCTCCACTGTTTCCGAATGACTAGCACTCAGAGAAAGATTCAACCCTTATAACTTTAGCTGGCAAAAAAATAGAAAGTTTAATATTTGTGATCTCTTGTACTGACAATGGAAGGAGAGGGGCATCATGATTCACATGTGGGATGAAACAATCTTTAGAAGTGCCTCCTCTTTCTTCTGTGACTCAAGATACAGTCTTAAACTCCAGCTTTTAGAAAGCTAAGGTTAGGTGAAATTAATATTTGGTATTTTCTTACATTTGCCTGATCAGCTAATGCTTAGTTTAGACAAGTGTGCTAAAAATAGCTAGCCAGATTCCAGCAGGAATTGGATGGTTCTGACTGAAAGAAGTGATAGTGGTAGCAGATCATGGTTTACAAACTTCAAATCTTAGGTCTTCTTGTATAGATACTTTCTTTCTTCCACTTGTATCGAAGTGATATCGATTCTGAACAAATCACTTAACACCTGATGGCTTTTATTTAAAATGCTTGCAAATGTCATGGCTCAGTTTTACAATGGAAAAAACTTCATAGTACATTCATGTATCAGACGAAATGTTGTAGATTAGTATAGATGTACTACTGGTGTGACTGCTCCTGCTTCAAGGAAAGGCATGATGCTTTTTCTTTTTTCCTTTTTTTTTTTTAATGGAACGTGAAATTAAAAAGACGTTTTGGCATTATCGTCTATGTGGAAAAAGCTTATTAAAATCTGCCATATCTCCTTTCACACATTTATAGTAATGATATATACAGTGGTCTTCAGTTCTAGTTCTGGAGAATTTTCTATTTACTCTATACTTTGAAGATAATAGTAAAAATATATTTCTAAATAATTATGATATTGAAGTTCTTTCAACTTTAACTAGATATGGGAGGAGTAGTGCTTTCTCTTTTCTGACATCTCAGTATAAAACTATGCATTTGGCTTAAATTTAAGCTTCAGACTGGATTTATATGCTCTATGTATTGCAGACTTGACATTTGTTTAATCCAGAAAGATTCTTGAATTCAAATAAGCTTATTGGATGTCAGTGCTGAACACTAAACCAGCAACATAATCCAGACTTTAAACAGCATTTATTTATAAAACACAGGGAAATGATACGTGGTAAAATAAGTCCAAACCACTAGGTTATATGAATTGAAATCCTGTTAACATTTGTGATATTAGTTCTTTTAAAGCCTAAATAATTTTGAAAAAAAACAAGCTTCTAAGTCAATTAGATATTGTGGCCTTTTTTACCCATTTTAGAGAGCTCACTTTTGTTTCAATTTTTTTTTTCCAATAATTTTTTTATGTAAATGCTGCATAAAGCAAACTCCATTAATTTTTTTTTGTTTTCTGTACAATACAAACATAAAGAAAGTGGCCCAATTTGCGTGTGCATAGAGCAGTCAAGTGGCACAAGAACAGGATGATCTGCTGGTATTTTCTCTGTCCTGTTTAGATTGTGTTTTATAAACTGATGGCTTTTCATGAGAACTAGAATTTAAGGGAATATATTGCTATGTGATGAAGTTACCTATGCTTTTATATTTGATGAAGTGTAACTTCTATCTAAAATTTCCCAAAGGAAAACAGAATTTTCTCTTTCAAAATAATAATATTTTTGTATCTGAAACTGCAAAAATGTAGTTGTTTAATTCAGAGTGTAATTTAAATGGCATGGTTAAACTCAGCATAGCCCATATTTCAGTTTAGCAGTTTAAAATACTAACAAGTAGTATTTCCAACGTAAATGATTCTGTGATTGTGTAATTTTGTGAAATACACTGTAAGACTGACTACAGAGCAGCATTTGTGGGTTTTTTTGCTGTGAATGATAAGAGATTATACAAAGATCTTTAAATTCAGTAGTCATGCTTTTTAAAAAGTCTTTTAATGCTAATCGTATGTATCTTCTGACCTTTAATCTGCACAAAGCAAATGGTGTTTGAAGCAGTGTCTGTACAGTAGTACCATGTAAATCTGATTTAGAGTCAAAACATAGGCTGTATAGTGACAAGTCCCCTGGAAGAGCTGCTCTTTTCATGCTTATGCTATTCTGGTACTGTTTTTACATCGATGTGTTAGGGTCCTACTGTGAAATTTCTGAACTTTCACCAGTTGCTGGCAGCTTTCCTTGTAAAACTTCTTCCTGATCTCGAGCTCACACTCTCTCAGTCCCTAATTTGAAGGCATAATTATTCTCCTTGACAATGGGAGTGAAAGTGGGAGGCAGGTAGTTTGAGGGATTGAAGTTCTCTTCCTTCCACTGAGGGAAGAAATCCTACTGCCTGTGTTGTGTTGTATAAATAGGCATTGGAATATAAAGTCAATAAATTTGGTAATGTTGACTTAAAGCTGAAAGAAATCCAGTTATTTTCTCTGTATGTGTTTACTCTTCTCATCAAATTTTACTTTATTAATTGCAGCTTTGTATTTCAAAAGAAAAAACAGAATTAATAACTGAGGTCTGGCCACTAGATTTTATTATGTACACTATTTCTGTTTTTACTCAAAATCAAGTCACCTTCTCAGCCCATTGGGCTGAGGTGTAATTTTATTTTCTGACTGCTTTCTGCAGCAGAAGTCTGTTGATGTGCTTGTGATCTTACCTTGCAGTTTGCTGAATGTGCAGTTGATACAGGTCAAAAGGAAAAGCTCATTGTGTTATGTCACATTCTCAGGGTTTTCAGAAGGCCTTACCCTCACATGCAATCTTTGTGCACTGTGTGTGCTCAGGAAGGATGTGTAATCCCTGGGCACAGAGTGGAGCCACCCTGAAGTCACTCCCATTGGCACCATTGTTCCTGAGGTATTTTCTAACACTGAGGAATCACCGAGTCATGAGGGCCCTCAGAACCCTCCCAGTGTTGTTATTCTAGTGAAGGGAAACCAAGGTTTATGTTCTGCCCTGTACTGCGTCCTCCCAAGAGATGGAAACAAGAGAAACAACAAGAGGAAGAGAACCCACCGACCACGTGACTAACCAGAGAAATCTCAATTTAACACTGATAAAACTTCAAATGGCAATGTGCCACAGCCTGGCTCCAGACTTAATAAAAGTAACAGAAGATAATACTGGTTTCTCAGTGGCCCTTGAGCAGTGTTCTAGCACTAGAATATCTTGTGCTACTCCAGACTCAAAAAAGCACGAATACTAGCAATGAGCTTCATTAAAAATTCTGCTTTTTTACTTTGAGCAAATGCACTACATTTTTCTCTAAAATCATCATTTTTTATGCTAAAAATATCTATTTGAAACTTAACCTTTCCTAGCTCAGAACTCATGCTGAAACGTCAATGGGAATAGCAGATGAAACTATCCCTCGATACATTAACATTTCCCGTAGCATCCTGACTGAAACATCTTTAAAATCTGCAGCTGGGAATGATATATGAGCTATATATCAAATATGCTATATGAGATATGCTATATGGGATAAATTCACATTAGAGAAGAGGAAGCAAGCAAAGTTGCATACTAAGTGCAATTAATTTTGGTGCATTTCTTTGTGAGGACAGGGGCCCTGAGCTTGACAAAGGCCTTCAGTATAGCAGTATAGATATATATATATATATATGCATGTATCTGTTAAAATTTATAATTAGTGATGAAAATAGTTACTAAGAATGAGCATTGCAGCATATACCCCAAAACAGTTCTAAAAATACACTTCTTGCTAAGCCAAAAGAGGGGGAAAATTCCTGCATTGTAAAGAATTTTACTCTGTAACAGAAATAGCTGTCTTTGAAACAACCTTGAGAACTGTCGCATCTACACCTGACAGTCAGGCTTGTAAGACTTTTATCTTGAGTTGTTTAGCTGTCTTCTTCTCGACTGCTTTTACAATAATCTCTGCAGAAATATGCAATGATTAGTACATTGTGTATTTCCTGGGAATTGTGAGTCATTCCAGAATGAGCTGTACATATGAGGGATATTCAGTGCACCTAGATTTCAGAAAATTACTCTGGTCCCCAGCTTAAGAGTCATCTTTATACACTCTCTGAGTAACTGTGGGAAAGATACCTATTCTACTGCAAAGTGATGCAAAATTTTGGGAGAGCTGAATTATTTTCCTGAGAGTTTGTCCTCCTATATTGGCCATATAGGGTTAACACTGAAATCAGTAACAGAATACTAAACAGGTGCTCTATTTAACAGTTTGGGAAGGTCAGGGAGATAATTTCATAGAAATTCATGTACAGCATGCACAAAGGTGGTGGTCAATTTATTAATCCCTATTAAAAGCAGGGATTACCATAAAGTTTCTTTTCATGACTTTCCCCAACTGTGAAGACTTGTGTTACTCATTTTCTGGGTGCTGGCTCTGTCCCAGTCTCTCTGGCTCATCCTGCCAGTGGAAAGCAGCTGACAGCAATCCTTCAAGCTTAACTCTGCAGGGCAGGCTGTAGCAGAGGGTGGGGGATCACCATGCTGGCTTGACAAGGACAAGATACAAGATAGTACACACAGAGTCCAGTGCTGTCTTGGCCAAGGTCTCCAGAAGACATCTGGATGGGAGTAGTAGCTTTGGTGGGAGGTGTTGGAGTTCCAGTTCAATCCTTGAGCCCTTCAGGCCAGTTCTTCCTCTACTGGAACTCATTGTGGGCTTGTTATACCAAGAAGTGCATACTTGAGGACACTCCTGTGTCGGATGGCTGTAGAAGCAGTTGGGAGTTAGGCCGTAGAATAAGCAGATCTCCAGTCACATATGCTTCTTGCTAATACACATCTCTATATCTGAATAATGTTCTATATAGCACAATGGGCAACAGCAATGCCTGAATGAAGAATAGTTTACCTTCTGAAGAAAACAGGAGGAAGATGTTCTTTCTGCATTCAGAACTCCTCAGGAGAAATGCTCTTCAAATGGTACTTTACTACTGTGCCAGTTCACTTGCAAAGCAACTTATTTCTCCTGAAGGTGGGACACTTCAGCAGGCATGGCTTACCCTTGGAGCTTCTCCTTTATCTTCTCAGTATGGCTGTGACCACAGTGCATGGGCCTGACACATGAGGAGCTAATCCCAAAGAGTCCTTTTAGAAATCTCCTGTTTACTCAGTTAAGAACACATATTTTCCCCTGAAATTCATCATGGATACTTCTGTTTCTTGAGGCTGTTGTGAAGGATTAATAATCTACTTTGTTTACAGGTCATGGTAAAGTAGCACAAGCTCTGTCGAACAGATTGTACAGAGCTGAACACCTCTGAATCCAAAGCCCCATAACTCTGCAGGGCAACAGTGTGCTCTCAGAAACATTGCATAAGCTGCAGCACAGCTCCCTGAGACTGCAGCCTGTAGTCTCAGTGCTGTCAATCATTTAAATGCAGAGGGAAACACAGGTTTGTCTGCAAAGCATTGTGCAGATGTACCTGGAAGCTTACACTTTCTAAAGTCAGGTATAGACTTTTCATAGATAGCATACTGTAGTTTTATTTAAGCAGATTTCACAAGATATCTGTGAAGACAAATTTAGATTTTAAGTGGGAATTAATATTGCTTTGTGCAGACTCCAGAGAAATAGAATCACCAGCAATGACAGATCCTGTAGAGGTTTCTCTGTGTTGCTTCTTTGTCATTTTACTGCTGTCTGTAACTGCTGGGAGGTGTACAGATGTTTCCACCTTCACCTTACAAAAACTTCATTATTTTTAGTTTCTTCTTTACACCCGGACTAAGGCCAGCCTTTTACTGTCACTTCTTAGTCTGTAGATGATTCTCCAACCAGTTTAGGCAGAGGGTTCAGCAGGGCATCATGAGTCACACTTTCCTTTTCATTGTATTTTTGGAACTATCAGAAATCTTTTAAATACATTCTGACAATCTGAAGAAGAAAAGCTGCTGTTGCCTCTTTTTTATTTAACTGAATCTTGAAAGATAAGCAAGGGGAGGGGGGCATTGGTGTGAAAGAAAATGCACAGAAACAATGCTGTCTTGACTCATTTTCTTGTCTGTACTGCATTGATGTTTCTGGCCTTTAGCTGCCTGAATTTCTTGTCAGGCATGCTTGTAAAATCCAATGCCTCCAATACGTTTTTGAGCAGAACAGAGATACATGGTTATTTCTGTTCACAATGTCTATGTGCATGATCTTAATGAAACTTCAGCACTGATGTCAACAACACTGATGTGGTTTTTTTCAAGTGGTTGGAGTGAAGGAGGATAACTGCCCTTGAGGGGTCTGTGCCCTTTGACAGCAAAGTGGAAAAATATTGTGTTCTGCAAATCTGCCACTCTTATGTACTCTGGAGAATGGAGAATATAATCTGGTCCGACAAGCACTAGTGTTCTCATAAAGTCAGCTGAAGAGGATTACAGGAGGATCGATTTTATGTAATTAAACTTCCCTGGCATACATAGAGATCTGTCTCCTTAAAAAAAAAAAAAAGAAAAAGAAAAGTGTCCATGACTGGAGCATTCTCCTCCCTTCCTGCAAGGCAGTTGTTAGCTTCCTGCATTAAATGAAAAATGGTAATTGAAACTAATATGCAGTAGTTTAAGGATTTAACATATGAAAAAGTGTGTGTTCAATGTGTAACAGTTCCACCAGAAATGGAAAGCAAAACCTGGGAGATGCTTTGTTTTGGGTCTTTCTTCAGCAACAGGAAAAATAGAACAACACAGCTTGACATAGTCCTGCAATTCCCACATCTTTCCCTTGTGTACATATTGATAGGTCTCTCTCAAAGTCACACTGATATTAGATGCATCCTCTGGACACAAAATGACCTTCATACATGTACAAAGGAGAAATCATTTCAGCTGTCTAAATTCAAAATTTTTCAAATGAAATTGTTAAAAAGAGGTATAAATAGGAGTGTGAATTATAGAGGAGATAAATTTCTGTTGAGAGGGTAGGATATTGCCTGCACCTCTGACTTTTGATTCAGTAATGTCCTTTATCTGGTAAATCCAAATCAAACATCAGCAGATTATGCAAGGCTGAGGAGTTAATTTAAATCTTAATTTTACCACATTGTTTTTAATACAACCTAGGGGTACATGCTACCAAAAATTGTCTTATACTGTTATTACAACAACAGTAATATCAGGACAGCTCTCATGGTAGAACTGGATTCCAAAGGAAGGCAAAGAATAGGTCAAGCCTAGATTAATGTAGATCCTGTCAATCCTATGGTTCATTTTTCTTCCTGGTCCCTTAGCCTCCTCACTGAATACTGTGCTGTGATTTTGGCACAGAAACTGTGAAACTATAGTAGCTTTTGCAAAGAAGTCTTGCATGTTTGTGTCTTGATATTAAAGATGCAGAATTATTTAGCTATGAGTGTGAAGCTCCTGCCTTTGCATTGTGGATAATTAAAAGACTCCACTGGTACCTGGCACCTGTGTAAGGGAGTACAAAACTGTTCCATTACTGGCACCAGGGTGAGGACAGGCCATTCTATCACCCTCAGGGAATGATTGTTAGAGAAAAGAGAAATTGAAAGAAGTGATAGATGAAGTGCACTCCTTTTTGGATTTCCATCATCCGGACTGTGATTGCACTTACAGTTTTTCCAGTCCATTTTCAGTCCTGGTGGTTAGTAATTGCACCAAGCTGGTGCCTGCTTGAGTTTCTGCACCTACATCCCTCATCCATGCATAGCTAGCATGCCCTGAAGTAGCACTCATGAACTAGGTGATGTTCATGGAACAGGTACAGCCCATTAAACCATGTAGTAAATCTGTGGGTGTTCAGCTTTCCCCATCAGTGTGATGTTCACTCACTCTTTCCATCCTGGTGTGACTACACTCTTTCTTCTGTCATCTGTTCACTGCATGTCAAAATTCTTGCCTATATGTGTATAAAATGTCTGTTTGCTTTTACCTATGCCATATATCCAAATATCAAAATTAAATAATTTCCCTGGTCTTGTCTGGGATCAAGGTAAAGAGTGAGTGCTTCACACAACAGGTTCCCAACTGTCTCAGTTTACCAAGGTACATGTTCCTTGTGTTTGAGAGGTGCCTTCCCACCATGGGCACCAAGGGGAGTGAAGTCATATCAGGAGATCAGATTTGCTTGATAGGGTTTCTGTGCTTGTGCCTTATTACACATCTGAGCTTGATTTAGTTTGTGAAGTCTGCTGTTATTTATCCAGTTTCCCTTATTTTCCCTCATCTCATAAAACAAGTATAACTAATGTGAATTGTAAACCTTGCATTCTCTGCTATGTTTGCTCTATTTAGCAATACCTTTACTCTTGGATAAAGAATGATCCAAGGGATCATGGGAATTTTCTTGCTAATTAAAGTAAGATTGTGTAAAGTTGGGTGTATTATTTTCTTGAAGGAGAAAAGAAATCTAACTTTAAGACAAATTTAAAATTAAACTTGAAGTCTAACCCTGATAAGTAAGATTTTTGAAATTTTGTTTCCTTCTCATGTATGACTTTTTTTCCTAGCAAGTCCAAGAAAATTTGGTCAAGATGTATTTCACTTACCCCAGTGGTTCTGTAGCACTTTGCTCTATAGTTTAGTCTTCTCAGCCAGACTTTAGAGTACTGTCACTACTAAGCTGGAAATGTTTCCATCCTGAGTGCTTTGTCTGTATCATCTTTGCCATACCTCTTTGTCATACCCCCCTGGTTTTGTCTTATACATAACTTTTAGCAGGATCTTTTTAAATGCTGGTGCCAGTTTCACTTGTTACATGCTTTATAAATATGTTCTTTTTTTNGATGTAGGGGTGTGATCTAAGCAGGGATCTATAGAGTGACAAAGTTCTTTATGGTAGCCGTTCTGGGATCAAATCATAGCCTTTCAGCTGTCAGAGACAGGTGTGCTGTACCAAGAAGTTGACTCCTGTCCTACTGTTCAAACATTTGTTGTTTAAATTCAGAACAGTGGAAAGCTGGAATGTTTTGGCTTTCAAGATGATTTCAGATGTCAGATCTGCTCTGTGTTTCCTTACATCAGGAGACTGTATCTCTTTCTTTTCTAGATTTGAACGTATTCACACAAAGAAAGGGAACTACAGTAAGTCACTAGTTTCAAACCAAGAAGAGGTAGATGATTTAGCAACCTTGGAGGTACTGGATGAGGTAAGAACTTATTTTTTCATGTTTTCCTGAAGAGGAGTAATCATGTATTAAATCACAATGGTAGGCTGTTGATTTTCAAATTCGCCTGTAGTATCACACTTCAGTCGTGTAAGTGTACAATGACATTTCACCACTTCATGCCAAATATTTTAGACAATACCTACTGTGTCAGAAATGTTCCAACTCAAAGCTAAAACAATCTCTGGAGTTACAGCTGTAGACCAAACAGTATGGTAACACCATTGATGAAACAGAATTTATATCAGTGGATTTCCTTACAGCTAAGTATCCAGTTTACAGTGATGTATTAACCTGAAATTGGTCTGGATCCAACCTTCCTTCCTTGTTGCTGGAACACTGGGAGTTGTCTTAAACTAGCTTACCATACTCTCCCAGACTGGGTTCTTGCTGACTCATTTTGGTGGGGAGATGCATGAGGGTCAGTTTATGTCAGCTGAGGCTCTCACCTGTCAATGCCTGCTGGTGAACTTTTGATAAAACTACTGATACAAATATCACTGCTTTGTCAAAGTTCAAAAATTAGTCCACTGGGAGCAGGGGAACATGGCATAAGGGAGGGAGGAAGTCTGCTGTGTTTATGCTTTAAGCTTCAAAACCAGAAAGAAGAATCAGGCTGCAGCACATTATTTGCAGGTCTTGGAGGCCATCAGTGGTTGTAAACAAACTGTCATTCTTCATCTACTGGGCTGTGCATAGACTGTAATTCACATTCTCTTATCTGTAAAACTTCTCTGGTATATTGTGTCTTTGTCAGTCCAGAATACTCATTGTGGCACTTGAGCTGGTAAACTGTATAATGCTGGCACCTCACAGAATATCTTCCATCTCCCAAGAGCTTTGTTATAGTAGCTTGATGTTTAGTTAATTGTAATTGAGCTAATCCAAGCTTTAAGCTTTATCTTCTGCACGAAGTTCAGGTTTAAGCATTTTTTTTAGCACTGGGAAGAGTAAGCCTGTTTTTGCTTTTTTTATCTTTTACCAGGACACATATAAACAATCCAAGCTAAAGAGATTTTATTGCACAAAAATGCCAGACAAGCTGGTATATATCCCATCTCCTCAGAGATGGATCATTCTCATGGAAATTCTCAGGAAGCCTCTGTCTAAATGCCTCATTTGACTATGTGGTGTTACTAAATCAAATCCAATTTAATACCTCTTTCACACATGAATGGCAGCTTCTCAGAACTGTATTCTTTCTTCCATTCAAATTTTTCTTCCAGTTTAGATAGACTCATCATCAGAGCAAGACAAGAGACCTTCTATTGGTGAAAGAAACAATTTCAAGAATGGCAGAAGTTCCCCTAAAATAATTCTGCAACATGAAACTGGTTATGGCCAAAAGGAAAGAGAGCATTAAAAACCAAAAAGTTTACCAAGGCAATGGAAAACCAAGATTTTCTCCTTATGTTTTCTCATGAAGGAAATATAACCTCTACAGCTGTTGAGAATTCAGCTTTTAAGTGTATTAAGTAGGACACAGTGTATAACACTGTGAATAGATGGATGAGGAAGGAAAGCAATTCCTTCTGAAGTCCTCTGCTGCCAGCTGGTCTGTTCCAATGGGTATGGGTATATTTTCACATGTACCTCAGATTAGTCTCAAGGCTAGTTGGAATTTCTTCATTCAGCTCTGTGGCCTGTTTTGATTGGACACTCAACCAGACACTTTATATACCAGCTTTGTATGCAGGAGAAGCTGAGGGAAATTACATCAAGAAATTTGAATGCCATTCATGGACCCTTTTTTTTTTCTTGGTTCAGGGAGAACTGGCTCTGCAAACAGCAAAGAGCAATCACAGCAGAGACTGCTTGTTAATAGGGAAAGATGCCTCATTGTTTACATTAATGGGAACCAAACAGTGGAACATCTGTGTTCTATCATAACTGAGACTAATGTTACAGCAGCTGTAATGGCAGCTATGGACTCAATCAAATGGTTCTTGCTTGATAAGTTACATGAAACTTTAGTAGTAAAAATGTAGACAACACTGTCTCGTGGAAACCTATGATTAACTGAATGAAAGCAGTACTTATTAACTCCTTTTTCTACATCTGCTTGGGGATCTATAAGTATATATTGTTCAAAGTGAGTTTGGACACAAAAAAATTTGAAATGCCAGTGTGTTTGAAAATATTACTTACTTTTGATTGTGATCCATTGTATTCCTGACTATAAATACCTTCCCTTCTTATCCTCACTCATTGCAACTATATAAATATTTTATACATTTTCCTAATATTCTTTTTCCCCCCATGTGATTCATTGTTCCTGTTCCTTCTCCATCAGAATACAGTGACGGAGCAGTTGCAGAAGGGTTATGCCAAGGATCAGATCTACACATATGTTGGGGACATTCTCATCGCTGTCAATCCTTTTCGGAACATAGATATTTATTCTTCACAGGTGTGAAAACTTAGGTTTGGTTATTTTAAACTAGCATCGATTTTTACGAAATATAAATATTCATGTTAAGTATAAAGTAAGACCATCCTTGAGATTTATTTTAGCTTACTCTGGAAAACAGAATTACCAACAGAAATGTTCTTTCAAGTGCACATTGACACACATTCTTAGCACGTGTTGGATTTCAGCACAGAAATGAGAAACTCAAAAAATTAATTTATGGTGTCTCTATGTCTATAATGTAGATCATGCACAAAGCAACCCTGTAAAATGTTAAGTTCTATGACTCTGTCTCCTCATTATATGAAAGGGAATTTTTCTCCCCATTATACAAAAGGGGAAAGATATTAAAGTCTGATCATACAATAATTTGGGGTTATTTATTATCAGATAGTACAGGTACAGAAAAGATCTGAAGTTTTAACATCAGTATCATGCAAAGATACTAATAGGAAGTGAAGCACAAAAATTTAAATGATAAGTTGGAACTATGATGGCTGACAACTGTAAATTTTCTCCTAATAAATTGAGTTTCATAGTGTAATCAGGGCTAAAATTAAGAAAATTGCACTTCATTTTTTTTCACAGTTCTTATAGTACTAAGTACATACAGATTCATGGTATAGTGAGTGCAGTAACAGCTCCCTCAGAAAACATCACTGCTGGAAACCTCAGCATGCTGTACACTAATCTAAAAATAAAAACAAACTTCAACTTAAAAAAAAAAAAAGTTTTTAAAGAACAGTGATAATGTTTTTGTTTTTCTTACACTTAGCATTCCAAACTGTACATTGGAGCCAAACGGACTGCCAACCCTCCTCACATTTTTGCTGTTGCTGACATAGGCTATCAGTCCATGGTGACATACAACTCTGATCAGGTATAGATAAGGTGTCTAATTTCATCCTCTGCCAGGCTGAGAGAGAGGTGATGAGCTCAGAGTCTTGCTCTGTTCTCTGCAGTGCATTGTTATTTCTGGAGAAAGTGGAGCTGGCAAGACGCAAAGTGCCCATCTGCTGGTTCAGCAGCTCACTGTCCTGGGCAAGGTAAGTGGCAGCCGGGATGTCTCTGTAAGGCTTTGCTATCCTGGGACTAAAGGGCTGAACCTATGGACACCCCACTGCTTGTGGGGTGAGACTGTTACACGTTTTCCAAAGAACGTTGGAACATGATGCTGATCTGTCTACTCCTTTCTGCCTCCTGAACTAGGGTCACTTGAAAATATGTTGGGGTTTCCACAAGGAAAAGTACCTACTGCAGTGAGGGCCATGACTTAGTCAGATCCCTGTTTATTGAGTGCCTTCAAGTCACCCAAACACTGCTAAATAAAATCCTCTTCTAGCTTCTCATCCTTCCACAGCCAGATTGCTGTCAGTGGGACAAAGTCATTCTGGGAAGTGGCCACCCTAACTGTCTAAATAAAATGCATTTTTTTGCATGCCCCAGGTGAGATGAAAGCAAACTAATGGATTGGTAGGGTGCAGTGGAGCAGTAACCAGATGCTAACAAGGATCCTAAAAGCAGATTGGCCATCTCAGAGACACAGAACCACAGAAATTCATTGATAGTGTTGTTATCATTATGTGTGTTATCTCTTCCAGACAGCCTTAGTTCTGAAGGTTGCGATATTCTGATAGATTTCATTATATATGTGTGTATACATATATGTATATACACACACACACACACACACACATATATATATATATATATGCCTTCCTCTCCATATAATTCCCATGGGAATGGCTGCTCTGATTATGTCACACTTCACAATACCAATGAGAAAATTAAAGAAATATCTAAAAATTTAGGTATTTGAATAATTACTGGTAATTTGAAGCAACATCTTTTTCATATCCAGGCTAATAACAGGACTCTGCAGGAGAAGATTCTCCAGGTGAACAACCTTGTAGAAGCATTTGGGAATGCAGGCACTATCATCAATGATAACTCAAGCAGATTTGGAAAATATTTGGAAATGAAATTCACTTGTGGTGGCACTGTAGTAGGAGCTCAGATTTCAGAGTACCTCCTTGAAAAATCCAGAGTTGTCCACCAGGCCGTGTAAGTATGAAAATTGTATTTCACCTAATTTGGGGTTTAGAGAGTAGTAGGCCTATGATGCAGGAAATCACCTTGGTTCAAAACACAAAGGTTAATAAAGTACCTGAATTTTTTTGTTTTAAATTGTATGTGAATAGCTTCTAGATCTGTAAGCTAGCTGAAAACCACTCCAGATTTTCTTTTTCATTGCCTCCTGGGTTATTTAAACAAATCTTATAAAAATGACCGTGTCGTATATAAAATAAGAATGTGAAAATAATTAAAAGCTTTCTAATAATTCAGTTACACATTTCTTTGTGGAATTTTGGAGTACTGTGTTAAGCATATAACTTGTATTTAATTCCTCTAAATTTCCTCTAGTATTGTAGCTTATTTCTTTGTTTGCTTATTTTCCATTTTGGAATATCTGGTAGGATTTGTTTATAGCAGGTTATTGGTCAAAGATCCCTGCCAGGAATGATTCGGGGATGCATGTGGACATGACCCAGCCATGTGCACTCCCAGCCCAGAAAGCCAAATGTGTCCTTGGCTGCATCCAAAGCAGGGTGGGCAACAGGGCAGGGGGGAAAATCCGCCCCTCTGTTCTGCTCTCTTGGGACCTGCAGTACTGCATCCAGCTCTGGGGTCCCCACTACAGGGAATATGTAGACGTGTTGGAGAAATTCCATAGAAGGCCACCAAGATTATCAGAAGGATAGAGCACCTCTCCTATGAGGAAAGGCTAAGAAAATTGGGATTGTTCAGCCTGGAGAAGGTTTCAGGGTGACCAAATTGCTGCCTTCCACCTGAAGGGAGCCTGCGAGAAAGATGGAAAGAGACTTTTTACAAGAACATTAGTGACTGGACAAGGGGCAATGGCTTTAAATGGAGAGAGAGTAGGTTTAGATTAGATATTAGAAAGAAATTCTTTAGTGTGAGGGTGATGGGGCACTGGAATATGTTGGCCAGAGAAGCTGAGGATGTCTCATCCCTGGAAGTGTTCAAGCCTGGCTGGATGGGTCTCTCAGCAACCTGGTCTAGTGAAAAGTGTCTGTGCAGGGGAGTTGAAACTAAATGATCCTTAAGGTACCTCCCAACCCAAGCTGTTCTGTGGTTCTATGACCTAATGGTGCCCCTGAGACTTAGGCCTCAGCTCATGCACAAAGCAGGGGTTTGAAGACAATTCCTTTTTGCCATTCAGTAGTGACTGACTTGGGCAACTCAGCACTGAGTCATGGCTGCAAATCTTCACCTAAGGACCCAGTTCTTTCCCATAAGGAACCTTGAATGTGTAATAAACCTCTGTCTTAGGTCTGGGCATCTAGCTTCTAGGCAAAGCATGGCAAGTCATAAGGCCCTTTTGCTGAGTGTCTGCTTCTTGGTTCAGGGCTAAAGGACACAGCAGACATGCTACATTCAGTGAACCAGGAGTGTATACCTCCCACAGTCAGAAGAATTTTTAAAGTAACTGGAGTTAAGCAGCCCATTCAATGTGGGTGGGTGAGCAGTGTGCAAGATCTCACACATCATCTACCAATTGCATCAAGGGCAGAGCAGCACTGAGCTGCTTTAGCACCGAGCTGCCACCCTGTCAGTGTCAGGACAAACACACAATGGCATGAGAAGGGTGTTCACAGGAAGTTCTGTAATAAAGATTCTTTCAGAGTCATGTGTCACTTTGTGTGAGTCTTGCCTGTTATTAAAATAGCACTTAGTAATAGTATGTGTGTCATCAATAATTGTAGCATGGTTGTATTACTAAATCAGTTTGTTCTTTCTGTTGTTTCAGAGGAGAGAAAAATTTCCATATTTTTTATTATATTTATGCTGGTCTTGCAGAAAAGAAAAAACTGGCACATTATAAACTGCCAGAATATAGACCTCCCAGGTAATGCAGTTTATTTTTGCATAAATTGATTACTAAGAAATGCAGTGTTGAATTTTCAGTCTCATTTACATTCTAACTCTGTATCCATCAACTCTTTCAGATATCTGCAAAATGATCATTTCAGAATAGTGCAAGATTTCATGAACAATAGCTTTTATAAGTCTCAGTTTGAATTAATAGAACAGTGCTTCAAAGTCATAGGTTTTACATTGGAGGTGAGTGTAATCCTTTTCCTTTGTGAACTTTACCAGCTACCTTAATGAGGAAAAACTTACATAAAGCATTCAAATCTCCCTTGTTATTTTCTTCCTTTAGCAGTACTGTGTTTATGTTTTAGGATCTTGCACAGTCAACTTACTGTTGTATAGTAACATTTAAATTTTTAAGTTCCAATGCATTGATAAACCAACAAAATGGTATTAGTCAACAAGACTTTGAAATCAGTGAACACAGCACAACTGAGTAAATTGGGCAGGGGGGAGATTTTCACAAATTTAATGCATAGAAAATTATATTATAACTTTTTATTAGCCAATAATTCTAGGCCCCTGAATATAAGCCTCATCTCAGTTTTAAGAGAAAGTCCATGGTAAAAGTTCTAAAATTCATTGAGTTGATCTGAGTATTGATGAACTCAATACATTTTCACAACTCCAGAGATAAAGTTGAATGAAGTACTTAAATCCCTGTGGAGATGAATCTCATCACTAAATGTTAACTGGACCCATTCTTTCTTTATGATCTCATATCATTGCTCAGATAGCTGTTAAACCCCTCTCCTCAGTCTGTCTTCAGTAGAATTAAAATAAAAAAATGACTTTGGATTTATAAAGGAAAACAATCCCAATCCCTAATGCCCTAGTTTTACCTTCAGAGAAGTGGTGCATCACGTGTGTCACTTATCTCTGGCTTTATTGATAAACAATATAAATAGTAGAGGTATGATTCATACAGTATCCCTGAAACACAGCACTAATGCTGTAGAATGGATGTATGTTTTAATTTCTCTGACAAAGCTGAATGTGGTAAGGAGCTTTTCACAGAGAACTGCTCACTTCAGTTGACTATTTCTGGCTTCTCTCAATGCAAATATTTGAAATAACTAGAAGAACAGATTTATTCACCTATTTTGTTCCTCTGTAGTCACTTTGTATTAAGTTGTAGTAGCAGTGGCATTCACAGACTCTTTTACCTCTACATGTTATTCACAACTGCATTTAGTAATATCACACCTGTACTATCACATCCTTTCACTTGTGCTTTCACCTTTCCAGAAGCAGCATGAAAGGACATTCATGGTTCAGCACTGATACCAGTTTTATCACAGCACCAGAGACCTTGATAAGTCCTAATTTAAAACATGAAAGCAATTCTGTTTTTGTGTCCAGTTCTTTTGTTCACTTTGATGGGTGGAGACAATAATCCTGATCATCCAAAGGAAGCCTTCCATACATTTTGAAGATGCAGTTAGAGCTAGGTCACTGGCTGCATTGTGCACTTCTAGCATGGATCTTCACTTGAGTAACTCAGCAAGCCACTGGGAGCTGAATCTGTGAAGAATTCTCTAGCTGTAGAACCCCACAGTTTCAGAAGCAGGCTGAGTGCCAAAAGCAATCTGCTTGAGGCTACTTGTGAGCCCCAACCATGTCAGCCTGCCTTGCATCCTCCTCAGGGTGAATTAGCCTGTCTGAGGCTGTGCTTGCAGGAGTGAGGGAACAATCTTCTTCCCTCACTGAGGTTCTGATATTGGATATATGTGTAATGACAATTTTTTTCAGTGAGAAAAATATCCCATAGGACATTGAATTCCTTTCCTAAGTTCATTTTTTAGTAATGCAGCCTTAAGCTTTGACATTCATCCCAGTGCACAGAGGAATTTCTATATAGGCATGTTCAGTGTTTTATTAGCAGAAAGCCACGGACAGCAAAAAATTCCTCAGTTAAAATTGAGACCTAAACAAAGCTTTATTTCTTTGAAATGTGCTTTTAACTGACTGACAGGTCTTAAAAGTAACTACTGTCAGTACTCCCTGTTTTAAAACCACACTGTTTTATTTCAGGCTGCATGGCAAAATTAGTGAGAAAGGACTGCCTGAGGGGAGAAATAATTATGCTGTATGAGACAGATCAAGCCAGATTTCAAACACACTGGAAAAGGGCAGAAAAATGTCAGCAGCTATATATATTGTACAGCATGATGGCAGAAGTTAAGCTATCCATTTCTTTGCATTTCAACTGTGTCCCTAAGCTTAAAATTAAAATTATTGCTAAATCCTAAGTAAATGGTGTGCCAATTATCTTCAGCATAATTTTTTAGAGTGAGCTTATCCAGTTTGTCTTGCTGTCACTGGAATCACTATTTATTAACTGCTAAATTAACTTCTGAAAGTGTTGAAAACAAGCTCAAGTATTCTAGAGCAATTAGAGATTTTATCTGAGTAAATGATGCCTGACATGATACCAGCAAACTACTGAATAATATGGATAAAATTCTGTGCAATTATAAAAAGTTCATTGTTATAAAATACCAATCAGATTTTGCAAAACTGCTTCTTATAAAACTACAACAGAAGTTTTCAACCTGCTGTTTATAAAACACACTAGTACTGTATGCCTCAAAATATACAGTGTTACAGACTCCTGCTCTGCTTTATGGGTACACCTAGCATTTTCTGAGTAAAAAATACTCAGATCATCAGTGATAAACATCCCCTGTTCCGATGAAAATTTGCAGTTCAAATCTAAGTCCAACCTGCAATGAAAGCAATATTTTACTAATTCCAAATATTATTTTATCATCTATAACTTAAAATAATTTACTGTATATATCACTTCACTGTCCAGAGTAATAACAGCCTTTTTCAAGACAGTGTTGGTTCACAGAATCACAGGATTAACTAGGTTGAAAAAGAACTTTGAGATCATCAAGTCCAACCTATGACCTAACACCACCTTATCAACTAAACCATGGCAGAACCTCCTGAATAATTTGAAATCTAAATTTGTTTAAGCAAAGTCCTTATTCAGATACTTTGGTGAGTTTCCTAACTGACATTTTGAAGGGTACAAGTGCTTTGCCAAATCAGAGATGTGAGGCCTCACTCTTCTCCCAGTGAAATTTTTTCTGATGACATTGGTGGGAGATGATATAGACCTATTATTTGGAGTACCTTTGTTTCCATGATGCAAGAAACATAGTTACAGATTTTTTTATATTTTTGTTGATCTAGATTTGTGCCTAGATATTGTTGACAGGTTTGTACCTGCAGACACAGTGAAGGGTAGATGTAAAAAAGCTCTGAATTCTTTCTGTGTAGGAGGTTATGCACACCACTATTTTTGCTTTCCCTACTTCTTGTCAATCCTGTCCTGTCAGCAGGTACAGAAGAGAGGTTAGGCTGTGGCTTGTCTTGCCCTCTCTGACTGTCTTACTCTTGAAAGATTGTGTTAAGTACAGAATAGGAATAATTGCTTAGAACAGCATTCCTAAAAGTAGTGGGCATGTGACAGACAGCAGGAAACAACACACACACACATACCCATCACACAAACCACAGAGGAAAATTACCTGGCTATTAAGTATTGCATTTTTTTAATATATTTTCAGGAACTTGGAAGTGTGTACAGTGTCCTGGCTGCCATTTTAAATGTGGGCAACATTGACTTTTCTGCAGTAGTATCTGAACATATGATTGACAAGAGCAACATTTCCAATCCAGTAGCCCTTGAGAATTGTGAGTGTTTCTCTCTTGATTTAACATTGTTTTCTTTTTAGTGTTTTCATAGCAAATTTATTTTATTGTAAGAGAGGTCTCAGTGAAAACTGTATTCACAATGAAATTTTGCAAGAATAATTAAAAACTGAAGGTAGATTAATTCTAAGCCCAGTTGAATTCAAACGCAAAAAAGAAAAAAATTTCCATGTTATGCTTCTTATTTGACTAACCAGTTCACTGGCATATAGGAAACATTACTAATACTGCAGATGCCTGAAAAAAATCTTTGGAATTTTTCCAAGGTTATTTGAACATTTGATGGAGAACCTCATTAACACATTGAATAGTTTTTTCCCAGTTTCTTTCTCAGCTGCTCATTGTTCCCCACATGAGCCTGTTGAAATACAGCTCACTAATTCTTTAGGAGGGACACCTTACATTATAAACTGCTGGGAGGTGGAGGAGGCAAAGGGGCAGAGATTCTCCAGATATTTGCTACACTTTCTCAGTAATTACACCTGGGGAAATAATGAAGTCTTTATCTTCTTACATCTTTTCTTGCCATAGAAACATATTGTGGAACTGGGAAAGAAGCACCCCTTTTTCTGGAGCAAAAGGAGAACAGCAGTGATTTGTATGAGTGGGTTACAACTGAGAGGGGTGTTCACACCTCAAAACTATGATATTTATTACATAGTCACCTAGATTCCCTAGCATTTCTCCATAGACTGTTTGAAGAAAGGAATTTAGAACCTAAAGCCTTTGCTTTGAATCACTTACTCATTGACTGCAGTGGAAGATAGGAAGGTTGGTGACTAAATTAGATAATGACACTTTTTTGGTGTAAAAATTCCTCATTAGTTCAAGGCTTTGATTTGGCCCTTATTCATAATACGTTGCGCTTGCAGCTTAAATGGCAAAAAGGCCTGTTTTACCTTCCAAAAACTGTCTCTGAGCTATGCCCGTGACATTCCTTCCTAGGTGCATCCCTGCTGTGTATTCAGGCAGATGAACTGCAAGAGGCTCTCACCTCTCACTGTGTAGTGACTCGAGGAGAAACAATTATTCGTCCCAACACTGTGGAAAAAGCCACTGATGTCAGAGATGCCATGGCCAAGGCACTGTATGGCCGCCTCTTCAGCTGGATAGTCAATCGCATCAACACTTTACTCAAACCTGACAAACATTTAAGGTAAAAGGAGATTTTGCAGAATAAAGAGATATTTTTTCAGTGGGAATAATATTATCTTAGACTAGAGCATTTTGTGTAATCAAGTTCTTCTTCTCTGCTACCATTTTGTTTATGATACCACCACGTCAAGAATGTTTTGTCCTGTTCGTAGTATATAGTGAAAATATAGTAGATATGGTTGGCAAAAGGATCTGGTGTTTTCCTGTTACCTTTACTCATTTAACCCTTTCTAAATTACATACTAGCTGCTTTTACTTTTGTATTTTTTCCAGAGTAAAACTTTGATATTCATCATGTTGATTACATAGGTCAAATTCTGGTCTTATTTACACTGATGCTGTTGCTTTTGTCACTGTTGTTATAAGCATGGTTTCATATATATGTGGGAATAGTTTTCAAACACATTTAGTGAATGTCCACTTTGCACTTACTAGGTGACATTTTAAACAGCACAGCAATAACAAATAGCTTTGGTTTGCAAAGCTGGATTTCCTGGATTTTTTTCTTCTTAAACATCAGAGGAGAGTCAAGGTTGCAATCCTAAAATTTGTCTAAACTTTTAAGTATTTGGTTACAGCAGAGCAACAATAAACAGAATTTTAATCAGTATGTGATAGGATAAAATCCATGATAGATGGGGTAGCACTTCTAGCCTGTGTGCCTCTCTCATTTGTCTGTTACAGAGTCCTTTTCAAACTGAATACATACTTACTTGCTCTGCTGGTGAGGAGGGAGAAAATTCAACCTGAAATGTTCACTGTAAAAAAATCCAAACAAATTTTGCTTCGTTTTGTGGTAGTAAAATAATTTGCATTTTCTATTCTGAGGTAATTAGCTCTGAAAAAGGAATGGGGCGTACAAATTTTAGCAGTCTATTCATCAAAAATGCATTTTTGAGACAAATTAAATAGCCACCAAATTCAGATCCCTCTGCAATTAAATGCTTCCTTTTTTGAGATGGACTTCACAAAGAGGTTTAAGTGCTATTCATTAGTGTCTTGAGGCTGATTTGTAATTTTTGATTTCCTAAATCTTTATTTAAAAAATGGTTACAGGTAGCCCCTCAAAGAGGTTTTACTGAAATAATGTGATTTATATTTTATTTGCCTAGAGAAGACGCTAATGTCAGGCTCAGTTTGTTATAAAATTATATCCTCTTAATTTTTTGATTCAGCAAATAAATATTAGAGCTTTTTTCAAGTTTCAGGAGTGATCACATATCTTCAGTATGCCCTACTTAAAATATCAAACCAAAGTTTTTCCAGTGCTTCTCTGGAATGTAATTGGTAATTTAAATTCATACCACATCCCAGTGCATAAAGTAGTTATTTAGCTGTGTATAAGGTCTAACTAGTCATTCTTTTAACTTTAATGTTAAACTAAGCAATTTAAATTGTTATGAGTAAATAATATGAAGAAATAATACTTAATGACAACAGTCTTTAATTTCAGGATGCTGGTGAGTAAAGCCTGTGTTATTACAAGAGAAACAAAAAGAACTGCATGTTCTTTCTGTACTGTAGTCAGCTTTTTAGAATAACTACTTACAAATATTAGTGTAAAAATAAAATTGTAAATCTGCTATTCATTTATCAATTGTCTTGGTTGTTGTGTGATTCAATATATCTGGTCTGCATATGCAGTAATCTTTGAATTGATCTGCGTTTATTGTATTTCAAACAAAAAATTATTGTCATTTTAAGAGATATCTGGTTCAGCAAAACCTATGCTGTGTAACTGATGTACAGATTTGGCTCATGATTTCCTGTTGTGAAATAGTAATGAAGGTAGTTAATGTAAAATAAAGATACAACAATGGAAAGTCTATTTCATCTTTGCAGTGAAAACGATGATGGCTTGAACATTGGAATTCTTGACATCTTTGGCTTTGAGAATTTCAAAAAAAATTCTTTTGAACAACTGTGTATCAACATTGCCAATGAACAAATTCAATTCTACTTCAATCAACATGTTTTTGCCTGGGAACAGGTATGTGTTGATTATTTTGATGAAGCTTTAGTATTACTGAACATCTAAAACCTTGTCTCAAGAAACTACGTTGTTCCTTCCCCATAATAGGTTGTAAATAGCAGATTATAACAAATGGTTTTTAAGTATGTATTCCGTGAAGCAGTGCTTGCTATTTGCAAGTAAAATGCCAACATAAAATGCATTAAACTTGAAATTTACAGTATCTAAGCAACATAACACTATGATAATCTGATTGATGCAAATACAATGTTGTTTTCTTGAGGGATAATGAGTGTTGTAACATATGATTCTCTAGTAAAAAAGTAAATGAGTGGTAACAAAATTTTGAAAATGCAGTGTTCATAGCAATATACTAATAAGCTTAATGAACACTGAAATTCCATTATTAAAAACTGCAAATCTCACAATTATTTTGTTCTTATTAAGAAACTAGATTGTCTCAGCTAAATAATGATTGGCTTAATCTAAATAATTTATTGTACAGCAGAGAAAAAGAATAGCATTGTAAATATAAAAGCTTAAGAAATTCAAGAGGTGATGGAAAAACCTCAAGAAGTATCATCTCAACTTTTTAAATAATTCCAGGAGGGTTAAATTAACCACCTTTAAACTATTATTCAGGATTCTTATTTGAAGAAATAACACGTTCAGGAAAAAAGAATTGATCTTGCTGAAAATTGAAATATTTTAGAATTCTGTATGGCAGCTCAGTCAGAATTCAATCCGTAGGTGAAATTATACTTTTGCTGTTTTACTGAAAATATTGGTGTTTATTGACACATGGATGACAATTCTCCTGAATTGTAATTTTAATTACTAGTAGAAACAGAGTATTTTGTCAGTGTTAATCACTGTTTGTTTTAAGAATGAGATAGAAACAAGTTTGGAATGTGTCCATGTATGCAGATGTATACATGAATGTACATGTGTCAGTTTAGAGGTGTATATATTTATGTGTCATATGAATTTTTTTTTTAATGGATTGACGTTTTATCCTCTTCCCAATTATTTCAGGAAATGTTTTCTTGCTATCTTGTATCTTGTAGTTGTTTTTATAGATTTATGTGCAAGATTATTGATACAAGTTCTAATATGATCTAAAAGTCAAAGAAAATTTAACTCAATCTACTGTAATTACTTAAGCATCTTCTTAAGTACAAAAGTTCACAAAAGAAGGGCACTTGGCTATTGGTGTTTCTAACAGTTGGGAGATGGAAATAGCACAGACTGCAGAAGCAATGCTTATTCCTGCCAAACCCAGGCATTGACCAGGTCCCATGGCCATCCATATGCCCACTTTGCTTAAATGTTCCCTAACTTGATCCTCTCATGCTAAACTTAAGTCTTCCTTGCTTCAGACTTTTCCCCTTGTCTCAGGGACCTGGGATTATCAGTCAAGACAGAGGCAAAGAATATCTCAGCCTTTTCCATGTCATGCACAAACTTGTTCAGCCACAGGACCACATTCTCCCTAGTTGCCTTTTGCTGCTGATGGACCAGACTTGGCTTTCCTAGCCCTATTCCTTTACACACAAATATTGTCTTAATGTTCCTTCTCTTTTTAAATTAGAGTCAAGTTCAGTGTAATCCACCTTTACTTGTTTCTAGGTATCCCAGTACAGAATTTTTGGCCAGATCTATATGAATGCAGAGATTTGTGGTGCCACTGTGTAGTAGGAACAGTTTGCTCTCTTGCATGTGCCTTGCTGCACCATGGTCAGGGTGGTTATTCTGCTACTGAGCAGATGAGGGGAGAAATTAACTTCTAATTTTGAAAATATGTAGTTTGTCCATTTCTCCCTGTAGGAAATTAGTACAACTATAGAGTCTATGGAAGAGGAAGGTGATCTTTATTTACAGAATCTCTAAGTACATCAATTTTACCCATTTTCATTCATTCTCATGTATTTCATTGACTCACAGATACACAGAATGCACCATGATGTGTGTATGTGTGTGTGTTTAAATGATCTGGCCAGGAAAATTTGTGAGTGACATGTAAAATAATGGACACCAGCTGGCAAGTCTTCATCATGTCTGTTAGGTTCTTCTTGCTGAAATAATTTTTGAACATATCTTTTACAGCCTTTAGCAATCAATCTTTGCCTCAAACCCTTATTCATTTCAAAGTCCATAATCTTTAGGCAAGGTCATTATCTGGCTTTACTTGTTTGGAATATATACATTTTTATGCCTACAGTCCATTTCCCTGGTGGGCTCGTAGGAAAATTGTGTGTGATGTGCCATAACCTCACAGTCATGCTCCTGCTGTCAGGTTCAGAGGGTGTTCCACTCACTAACTCTGCACTGTGTTTTTATGTAAGTGAAGGCCTTCAGTTCTTGATGTGAACAATTCTTTCTTCCGTTTTATTGTTATGAACAAATGTTCTTTGTTCAAATCACAGGTTATCACACAGCTATTCTTTTAAGACTTTTTTCTGGTGCTTATACACACATTCCCATTCATATTTCATTTATACCAGACCTAATATTTCTATTACAAGTGTCCACATCCAGCCTGTAATACTAAGCAAGTGAGTGTCTACCTTAATTTACATCAAACCACTACATCAGATTATATCAAACTTCATTATATTATCTTGTAGCAGTCTCCAAAGATATTACTACAGCAGTGCAGAATGAGCTGTATAGATTAGGTTCATGCAAGTGTGGGTGTAAATCTCCCTCTTTCAGAGATGGGAAATGAGAAATGTGTTATTCTGCATTACAACCCAGTGGCATAGGATGATTTGTGGTATGATTCATAGTCATTATAAGACATCACTTTTCACTTGTTTATTACATGGTTGTCCCAGTTTTACATCACATAAACAGCCTTTGAGAAAGCAGGTGGCTTCAGAATCTTTTCTATTCACTGTAAGGACTCTGCTGTGTTGACACCAATAGTGTACTTTAATTGTAAATTAACATAAAAAGTATCACTGATGGCTACAATGACCTCTGCCCTTTGCTGATGTATCTGCCTGACTTTACAAATGACTTTATATGCAAGGTTTTGTGTCTTTAACTCTAAAAGACAGGAGTCATATTTACAAGAAGGCTGATGCCAGCAGTCACCAAGCCCTTAGCGCTGACTTTGCATTAGCCCAAGCTGACTGTTGTGCTGCTGGAGCTGTCCTGTCACTGGGAACCCAGGCTGGTGTCTCTTCACAGCCCTGTGCAGTGCCAGACAGACATGTCAGATTGCCTTGTGCTACCTCAGAAATCTGTAACACAACACTGCACTGAACGCTGTAAGTCTACCCAAGAAAGACTGGAGAATTTAAATTCTTTTACACTTCCCTCGAGATTTAAAATGTATAGATATGTTGTTTTGTCATTCCTCTCCCTGGTTTGCCCTGTTCACTATCATATCACATGCAGTTTGATGAAATTTGCCAGATCTAGCGGGAAGTTGAGGCCTAAATCAGCTGATTATAGTTTAGTTTGTCATTAACTCATGCTGACCTAATAAGCAGTGACTATGTCATCAGAGAAGGTGAGCCATTAGGTGAATGTTTTGGGAACTTGACCAATGAAGCCAAGTAGTAAATACACTCATAAGGGTGAATTGTAATTTCAGTGTTTCAGGTGACATGATTTTATTATTGTCAGTGATCTCTTTTCTGTATCTGAATCTGATACAGTTTTGTTCACAGTTTTGCTTTCCTTGGAAGTGTGGACTGCAAAAAAAAGGCCACAGTAGTAACAGAGGTAGAAGGAAGAGCAGTGGTACTATCACAACCTGAGGCTCAGGGTGTCAGCTGGCGTGGAGTGTCTGTGTGCCAATGTGGAGAACTCAAGTCAAAATTAAGGGAATTTATTCTTTATTGTTGACTTAATATTTGCATTTAAGAATAAAGACTTTTAGGCCTGAATACAATCTCCTTTTCTTAATGTAACAGAAAGACTGAAGTGGGTATATAGTTTAAGATAAAGATAGTGTAGATTCCCAGTACTCAATGGAGGCAGATATATCCCTATTTCTACTTACTGGGGAGAGAACGTGGCCTCTTAACTTAGTCACTGCCTTTAGTTTTGCTGGCAAAAGGAGTTTTTTTGGTTAACCTAAAGCAAAGCAGAACTTTTTTACCTTCAGTCCTGTTCTTCAAGGTGTTTCCCTTACATATTAGGTACTGATGTAAGATAATTTCTGTCAGCTCCATGATCTGCATGTCACATTGTCCAGCAAGACAGCCTTTCCATTCATCTCTCATTTGTCATTCCCCCATAAAAAGTAAAATGTGTAATGGCAGACAGATAAAACATTTTGGAAAGTAGCAAGTGTGCTGTCAATTGGAAGGCTGATACTTCTTGCATTAAATGTATGCAATGTTTATTTTACATTCCCATGACAATTTAATCTTCTAGTTTCAGCTGGAAAAGGTTCATTCTGAGTAAGTCTCTGGTGCCCCCATTTAAACCAAAGTGTCATCATAAAATGCGGCACTACTTTATTAAACATGAAGACCATTTCCTAATGCATTTAATAATTCTTTTGTTACCATTGAAACCAGATGGTACTAGTTGTTACATAGCTTTGGTCATAGAAAAGATACCATGTAATACTAAGATGAGATGGGAGCCCAATTTATAGTGTAACCCAATTATTCCTTTTGACATCCCATCCAAAGGAATACATTCTAATAGATTATGCTTTAGAATTTCAAAAAGTAGCTATTTTTTGGAGCTTTCTTGTCACAAAACATCATGGGGATTACAAAATCCTGTAGCTGACTCATCTTATTAATTCAAATAAGACCTATTTCATTACAGTTCTATGATGTCCATCATTAAAGCTTTTATACTTGCTGCTTGTATCCTAATGATGTAGCTGAATCCAGCAATGACTCAGAAAATGTAGTACAGTATCATTTCTGAGTCATCTGTCAAACTGCTGCCTGGCTTGGTTATCAGCTGTCCTTCAGGAGCCCATGGGAAGTGATGGAGTAAACTCCTTCATATCCTGCTGAGCAGATGGCAGCATTACCAGAACTGTCAGGGCTGACACTAGTTTAGCTGTTTGAGGCACAAAAGACACAAACTGAGTGGTCACACACACTACAGGCTTGGATGTCAGGCCCTGTGTGCTGCCTGGGCAGGGAGGGGAGCAGATGTTGCTGTTACAGCATAGTAGTACAGCTACTAAGAGCTCCTTTCTTTTTCAAGAAGAGCACTTTTATCAGCTCTCTAAACCAGCCTCTCTCACAAGCATTTGAAGTTGGAAAAAGTTAATCATTAGATAGGTTGGTTGTGAGAGCTTGTTTGAGGATGTCCAAGTGTCACAGAAACACTCTCTTCTGATAGATTCATCCTGAGAAGTCTCTTCCCCTTGTCCCCTTGATAAGGGTACTTTAGATAATCCTAAGCAGTAACAGCTGGTTCCATGAACATCTGTGTGTCAGTGCAGCTGTAGCCCTCATTTAAGCTGCCCCTACTCCTGTGTTACCTTTGGGAGATAAAACAGACTCATTCCCTTTCTGCCACCAGCTCCTACAGGTGTATAATTAACTTCTCACCTGTATCAGTGATACATTTATTACTCTCCTGTCTTGTCCTGCTACTCAGGTCATTGATTAAAATAAAAAGCAAAACTCCACCTGTCCACTGCTTTAGGGGAGACATGAATGAGATTAATGTTATGTGTCTCAAATAAGGAGCCCTCATGGAGCTGTAGGTGAGATTCTTACTGATTACACCCTTGTATGGCATATAAACTGAATTATAACCTATCCTTAGAGTGAAGAGTGTCCTGGGAATTACTTCAATATGGATACTGGAAGGGTTTAGGTATATATTTAATATTTTCTTTCAAATGGATCAGCAGGTTTGTGCCTGTATTTTTAGACCACTCTTATTGATTTTATGCCTTTTGTTGTTTCTCTGAGATTAAGAGGTATGAAACAGGTGCTGTTCTGTTGTATATGAAAGAGAACTTCTTTTTTAAATGCTCAATGTGTTGCCTTCTTCACTCATTCAGACAAGTGAATGACACGTAAGGAGAGGTCTTCCAAGGTTAGAGGTCTTTGAACTCATTAATATTAGCCATCATTCATTTTGGTGACACTCTTCTCACAATGAATTCAGGATGGCAAAACCGTGGTGTTAACACCATACATGAATACAACACTTATGAAGTCCTATCCTTTGGCAGAGTGATGATTTTTAAAGTAGACCAAAAGGTTTAACTCTGTTTTTCACAGTACAGCCCACACAGGACTGAAGGCAGCCCTGGCACAAACAGGAGCATTGTGTGGTGGATCACTGCTATTGCTTTACCTAATGCAAGCAAAAATAATGGGGGTTGACAGTCCCTAGAGCAACCCTCTCTTGGTAAATCTGCAGCTACCCTCTGCCTTGGTAAAGGATTAAGGAAGGTCATGCTTGTTTTCTCTAGCTATAATCTAAATTATATTCAAGATAAAACCATCTCAACACACTGTGGACACATTTGTTATTTGTTTTTTCTTAGTCTAGGAGGAATCCAGACACATTTGTAGTCTTCAGGAGAAAACCAGCCAGACCAAATCAAACAAAAAAGTTTACTCCACCAGCTTTTCTGTTGTTTTTAAATCTTGAGGAATACCTTTCCCTAGTTCCTTAAAACGAGTGAAAATGTGTTAGAGGCAAATCTGAGGCAATTATTTAATTCTTAGGAAGTATGCACACAATTCTTTAATTTTTAGAAAGTATGTGCACCTTTCTTCTCCACATAAGAGTTTTTCCAGATGTTTGAGGAGGGTGATCAAACAAGTAAAGCCACTGTAACCTGTAGTCATTTAGTCACGCTAAGCCATCACTTAGATCTGAGCAATGAATTGGGAATGTACATAGAGCTCTAAATCGTTAAGAAATTTTCTACATTTCAGACCAGGGAACTAAATAGATCCTGAGGTCTCTATTTGCAAACACTATAGTTTATCTTCTTTAACTCTGTTTCTTTAATTCTTGCTATTCCTGTAAAGTATCTTACTTTACCAAATATGCCATAGGAGTATTGAACTTACAGATTCAAAACCAAAATCCCACCTGACATTTGTTTCTGCAAAACCCTGATGTCTTTAGCCCTGAGGCATACTTTCTAAATGTAGTTTTACTTTGCTACAATTGACAGTTTGTGAATTATTTTCTGAAGTATACACAGACAAAGCATGCCTTCTGTTTCTTGCTGCAGAATGAATACCTTTATGAAGGTGTTGATGCAAGAGTTATAGAATACGAGGACAACAGGCCCCTCCTAGATATGTTCCTGCAGAAACCAATGGGTTTATTGTCTCTGCTGGATGAGGAAAGTCGATTCCCACAAGCAACAGATCAGACACTTGTAGGTAAGTATACAGTTCATTTACAGTTTTACAGCTTGTGTTCTCTTAGATTTCTGTTTGGCATGTACAATTCAGATTACATGCTAGTTATATTTTTTGTGAGCCCCTGTTTCAGTGTCACAGTATGTTTGAGGGAGATATGCATGCAGGGATTGTTGTGTCCTTGAAGTTCATAGAGAAACATCCAGAGTACAGATGAACCTAAGCTGCTGATCCAGGTTTCCAGTTCTCCCACCTTTGGGAGTTTTTTGCTGCAGAGCTTGAAAAGTAAAGATCAAACTGAGTTAAAACTCTAGGTTCATAGACCAAGAACACTCTTTGAAAAAGTTGAGTCATGTTCAGCTCTGGATTTTTGATGAGCAATATCTGAGCAAGAAGTTTAATTTTAAGGGTAATGACTGCAAACATACTTCAGTGCTTTTTAGCAAATTATGCTTCCTGGGTGTTTTCTGTTCACAAATTAAAATTAAAACACCTAAATTCATTCAGATCCTGAATATTTCAGTGCTGTTGAGGAGTTGCAGTTACCATTGACTTAGTTATTTCAGTGGTATTTCTGTGAAGATAAATCCCTGTTTTACTCATTTTGAATGTGCAAAATGTCGATTAGAGTTTTAGCCAATACCTAGTCAGAAAACTTAATAACATCCAGTAACAATGGCCATGTTAAAGCAAATATATGAGTTTGTTATTTTTTTATCCTCATGCTTCTTAGTCTACAGTATGGAAACACTCAATCAATCAGTAAATGTTTCCTCACAACTCCTCAAAGAATCTTTAGGAAAGATTTCTGCATTGTTTCATATATTTAGCTCTAAATCTTGGAAAGGCAAGCCCTGGAAATGTTCAAAACATGTGGATGTGGCACCCGGGGACAAGGCTTAGTGGTGAACAGAGTGGTGCTGGGTTAAGGGTTGGACTCAATGATCTTAGACATCTTTTCCCACCTTAATGATTCTATGATTCTATTATTTTCTGAGGTCACACATTAAAAAAATTGATACAAAGTAAGTAACTTGTCCAAGAGCTCCTATATTCTCTACCCAGTGTCTTTTGTTACAAGGCCATTATGGTATCTCTGTCCTTGAAAACATCAGTGTCTGTTTTGTGCCTCTGCATTGGCTGAGAAGTCAGGTAATATCCTTGAAAGGATACAGCTTCAGGAGAGAATGATTGTACAGTAACTCCAGTAAGATAAGCTCTGTATTTCCTTTCAGAAAAATTTGAAGATAATTTGAAGTCAAAATATTTTTGGAGACCCAAAAGAGTAGATCTAACCTTTGGAATTTATCACTATGCAGGAAAGGTAAGATACCTGATAATGTTAGTTGGGGACTGTGGAATAGTAGGGCTGGAAGGAAGTAGAAGAGGTCATCTGGGTTGGTTCTCAACAGTCGTCTCTTCAGTCCAGAAATGGGTATGTTAGCAATGTCTTACACATCAGAACTAAATTTAAAAGTTACTAAAAAAAACCCCCAAAAAACCCCAAAAACCAACCAACCAACCAACCAACCAAACAAACAAACAAACAAAAAAAAACACCAAAAAAAAAAGCAACCAAGAGCGAGCAGGAGTGTACAGGCCCTGCTTCCTGCTTCATTCAGTGAGCAGCAGCCTCCTTCCTTCCTGTAGAAGGGGACTAGCTGCACGTGCCCTGCAATCACAGAAGGAGCTGCTGCTACACTGCAGCAGGATGACACTGCTCACCTCAACCTTGTCTTGGGAAAGCAGAGCTCCCACCTCATTCTGAGCTCTTTTAAAGGGTACAGAGTGAGCACTAATGTCTCACACAGGAAACCATGGTGGCTCTGTGCAGTGCTGGAGCAGCTGGCCTGGGAAGAGACAAATACGGCCCATCACCTGATGGAAGATAATTTACGCGTTATGTAAGACAGCCAGCTGAAAAGAGCCTTTTGTAGCTCCTCTGAACCTCACCTCCAGCTGAGGTGCATTTCACCAGCATAGCAAAACTCACTTCAAGGAATGAAAAGCCAGGTCTCCCCATACAATTCCTGATATCAGCCACTGAAGATGGGGATTACACCACTGCCCCATCAGTGTTCAACAAAGTCTTTCATTAAGAAGTTTCTTCTGCTGTCTAACTTATTGCTGTCCCTAGTCCTTGTTTACTGTAGAACTGGAGAAAAATTTATTTCCTTTTCCTTTACAAGTCTTTTTCATCATTTAAGATCTTTGCTGAGTTGTTTTGTGATGGATTTTTTCTAAATTTAGTATCCCAGTATCTTCTACCCTTCTTGACAGGTCAAGTTTTCTTGTGAATCCCATAGACCATCAAGATAGAACCCTGAAGGTACATTTTGAGTTAGATACACCATTCTTGGAATTTTTAGAGAGATTTCAATAGCCAGTATGGAGGTTGTGATTCTGCAGACTTCCTCTACAATTGATACAGAGATCCCTAGGAAAAATATTAAGTCCTGGGTCCAGTAGAGCATAATATGAATAGCCCAGAAAGATTGTACATTCATGTGGATAATCCTGTGTGATGGGGTTGAAATCAAGTGCATTTTTAATTGTGCATTAGCACATGTACAGGTGTAAAGGAGGACTGCAATACACTTTTCCTGGTGATAAATCCACGCAGGTTAAAACTACTACGTGCATTAGGAGAAACAGATGTCTCAAACTACTTTGGAATGAAAGATTTGCTTTTAGTGATTGGCATCATATCTCAGTATTGAAAAGGTAGAACTGTCAGTGATCAAAAGAAATACTGTAAGTGAGAGTGAGCCTGATGGCTGAAAAACTATTTGTGTATCTTGATATAGTAAAAGCCCTATTCCAGAAAGCTTAATTTTTCAATTATTTTTCAAAATGCAAGAAGATGTATAAATGCACTTTTTAAACAGGTTCTATATAATGCAAGTGGATTCCTAGCCAAAAATAGAGATACTCTGCCAGCTGATATTGTGCTGCTACTGCGATCATCTGAAAACAACCTGACGCGACAGCTGGTAACTCATCCTCTCACAAAAACAGGTATTGCTGTTGTGGTGATCTTCTTAGTTTTCTCCAACCTTCATGATGACCACTGCTAGGTTTCATATGACCACTCATTGATGACATTATAAACTTTGTGGCTTAATTTTCCAACCATAGAATCTATACTGAATGGAGCTGCAGCCACCTCAAGCTGCAGGGGAGGGATTGGTCTGGGCAAGTGCCAAGGAAGTGGTAGAGACTTCTTTCAGGGTCCTCTCTTCAGGGTAGGAGATCAAGACAGGGAGTGGAGTGCATCTCTTGAGTTAAGGACTGAACAGGAAGGATCAGGTAAGTCACTGGCCTGTTTTGGACAGGGCATATGTAAATTGCCCCAGTGTAATCTATCTCTAAGTGGTAGAGAACAAAGACTGGGACTCCTAGTATCTGCTGCAAAGACTGAGAAGATGCTCCTCTATTTCCTCAGTCTTAGTCTCTTCTTATTCTCTTTACAATAAGAAACTGATGGATTCCTTGTAGTAAGCTCTTCCTCAAGGAATTTAGAAGTAGAGGTGGATGAATAAAATTGGCTCTACAGAAATTACTCCTAAATTGCACCTATTTGAACTATGTCCTTGCAAAGTGCCTACCTTCCACTTCAGAGTGATGGGTAAGTCTCCTTACAACCGGTTTGTTACTGTGTTGTAGTACTCCCTGTGTGATGGCATTGATGCCCTGCAGTAAGTACTTTACAACATTACTTTCTTGTACAACTACATGGGAGACATATTTCTAGCAGAACAGAAAAGCTAAATTGGAAGAGCCTAATGGAAAGGAAAATGTTATCACAACTTACAGAAGCTGAGGTTTTGGCAAGGCTTCTGTTCTTTACAAAGGGAGCTTTGCTAATAGAATGCAAAATTTGGTCTTGAATTTTTTATTTTAAGTGAGTGTTCCTGGGAAAGCACAGATCTTAATGTCCTTGCCTGAACTTTTTGACTTGTTGATATCTGCTAATATACTAAACCATAATTTCCATAAAGTCCAAGCAAGCATCCAAATGGTTCCAAGAACTGATCCCCAGTCTTAATGTTTAGCAAGATAACTCTGAAGGCTCTTTTAGTCTTCTTGTTAAGTGTTGTGAAAGGCTGCATGTAGCATTTCAAAACTGACTCAAGCCATCCAGCTATAGCCAACTAAAAGTCAGGTTTCTGGTCCATGTTATTTATCTAGAATCGGAGTAATTGTAGAGGTTTACCCAAAGTCCAACCCATCTTGCCTGTCTCAGGTGTTTCTCTTGGGATGGGAAAATTACCTCTGAAGGTGTCTCTCTCCACTGAATACAGCAGGGATCCTGTAGACTACTCACTTCCAGATAGCTAAAATTAGCTGAGTAATCCTCTCTTTTTCCTTCCCACCCTGTGAAATTCAGCTGAACTCCAGGGAGATTTAGGCCTTGATATCATCACATAATAGTGATGCATTACCATGACACATATTTGCAGTTGTTACTCCAACTCTTATCCACCTCTTCCTGATAGTAGCTGAGCACAGAGAGATATCAGCTCTCCCACTGGAGAGGAAGATCCCAGAGGTGTTACATTAGTAGCAGAAGCAGTGGCAGTGTGCAGCAATGATTAGTTTATCAACACAGAGAGGCATGATGGAAAGCTCAGCAGAATTTTCATTATTCCTTTAAAAGACCATTGTCTGTGTAAAATGCACCTAGTCCTTCAAAGTCATCATAATGAAGGTATTGCTTGATTTAGAATTCCATAAGTTAGAGCCTTAAGACTTTGTCTCTGCTAGTAAACCAAACTGAGCCAGTGAACAGTAGCTGAAACACTCCCACAGGACTGCTCATTATGATTAATGGTTGGAATGCCTCCCTGGGACAGTTTTGGTCCATGTCAGCTAGTAGCCTCCCAGGAATACCCAGCCACACTTCAGAGAAAAGACAGGCCACTGATGGTTTCCAGCAAGCTCTGTGGAAAGATACAACCTTATTTTTACCAGAAGATTGAAAGAGTAGTGAAGTGAAATGTTTAGGTGTATAATCTTGAGTCATGCCATTTTACTTTTCCTCAGGGCCAGAGAAGGGTATTAGCACATTTTTTTTAACTTATATGTAGCATTAGAACTAGAACAGTACAATAACATTCTTAGGGTAAAACCACATGGAGGCTCTAAGATGTATCTGTCTTACCTTCTACAGCAGTCTATTTGTTTATTTTTTTATCTAGTAGATGGCATATGAGCTGAAGGAGAAAAAAAGCATCCTGTTCATATTCATGCAACTTCTTCAGATCTCATTCCATTCCAAGGGTTAAAGGGGAAACAAGGACACACTCTGGAAAAGCCAATGACCTTTGTAATCATATGGTTGCAGTGGGGGTATGAATTAGGCGATTCAGGATCGTTCTTAGTTTAGATGATGTAAGCACTTTGGTAGGTTGCTTTCTTTCCTCTTCCCATAGGTAACTTGGCACACACAAAAAGCAAAACTACAATCAGTTACCAAATGTGGACCTCCCAAAAATCAATCAGTCATACAAAGGTAAGAAAAGTAATTTTGTGATTCTACATTGAAGCCTAATTTAAACTAGAAAGGCAGTAGTTGTTTTGGTATTAAAAGTAAGCAAGTAACCCCTTCCTTGGTTTTTCTCCCTCTCCTATTTTCTTTTCTGTTTAGCTGGATATCTTTGTGTTGTGCAATTCCTATTCCTTCCGTGAGGTAAAAACCTAACATTTCCCTTCTTTCTGGCTATAGTTTTATAGCAACTTCAGGGGAAAAAAAGTACTATTTCCCAGCTGTATTGTAGCAAAAAGAGTAAAATATTGGTGTGGAGTATAGCCATGTTCCTTAGAGAAGTTAAGTTAACAGTGGTGATGAAATAACAGACAGGACCTCAGACATTGTCTGGTTATTTGTGGTAGTTATTAGATGCTCTGTCACCAACTTGTGCCCTTTGTGTGTGTGAATGTTTGTGAATTGTAGAGCAAAGTATTGGTGTACTGATTTGTGCTTGTGATCATGTTGTAACTTTTGCCATTTAGAATACCTTTTAAATTATTTCTGTTCTCTGAGAGGTGCTTTCTTGGGGCATTGGAAAGGGCACTACAGGCTAACTGGAGATAAAAAGTGTCTTTTTTTTTTTTTTCTTCATCTTTATAGAATGAAGCAGGAGATACTGGACATCATCCAAGAGAAACAACCAGCATGAAAACACAGACAGTTGCTTCTTATTTTAGAGTAAGATATCAGATCTTTAAATAAATATTTCTAAAGTACAAAAAAATATTTATTCTTTTATTCTTTTACTTTTTGACATGTACCTGTTGAGTTAGAGTCAGTAGTGATCCATTTAGAGTTTGTGAACTGCACTGTGGTGCAGCAGTCTGTGCAGTACAAGTATCTTGAGGAGATTGTGATGTTTCATCTTTAACTGTATTGGATTGCAGAGCCACATTGCTGTCATGATGATGTATGATGACCCATATTAATCTTTCACTTGCTTGTTTTTCCACCAAAGAAGATAAAGTGGGATTGGACATTAGTGGTATAGCATTTCTCTATGAGTTTAAGAAAGGGGGCAGAGTTAACTGGAAGAAGGAGCTCCAGAGAAAGTTCTTGATGGTCACTGCACAGAGCCTGCCCAGAGTTCATCCTTGTGCCTCCTTCAGCAGTGCTCAGGACCTTCCCAAGCACTGGCTGTGCTGCTGGTCCTAAAATAGAAAATAGCAGTGAAGAGCATCCTTTCCTCTGACGTGGTGCAGAGTTGGTTCTGCTCTGAATTTCCAACTCTTATTTAGTCATCTCTCCCAGCAAACCATTAAGTTGCTTAGGGGATGTTCATGATGAATTGGACACACAACTCAAAGGAATACCAAGTAAGGTTGCTGATGACACTAAATTGGGAGGAGCTGTTGACTCCCTTGAGGGTAGAGAGGCCTGGTGGAGAGACCTCAACAATTCAGAGGTCTGGGCAATAACCAACCATATGAAGTTTGACAAGGGCAAGTGCCAGATTCTGCAGCTGGGATGGAGCAATCCTGGCTGTGTGCACAGACTGGGAAATGAGAGGCTGGAGAGCAGTGCCACGGGAAGGGACCTGGGGGTCCTGGTCCATGGCAAGCTGAACCTGAGCCAGCAGTGCCCTGGCAGCCAGGAGGGCCAGCCCTGTCCTGGGGGGCATCAGGGACAGCGTCACNGAGCCTGGGGAGACGGAGGGGAGACCTCACTGTGGTCTTCAACATCCTCATGAGGGGAGGAGGAGGGGCAGACACCGATCTCTTCACTCTTGTGACCAGTGGCGGGACATAAGGGAATGGCATGAAGCCAAGTCAGGAGAGTTTTAGGTGGGATATCAGGAAAAGGTTCTTCACCCAAAGGGTAGTTGGGCACTGGAACAGCTAGCTCTCCAGGGAAATGGTCACGGCACCAAGCCTGACAGAGTTCCAGAAGTGTTTGGTCAATACTCTCAGGCACATGGTGTCTGGGGTGTCCTGTGCAGGTCCAAGAGCTGGACTTGATGATCCCAAGGAGTTCCTTCCAGCTCAGTATATTCTATGGTTTTATGACCTATAAGAGTTCATTTACAGCTATGTCAGAAGAATAAGGAGCCAATCTCTCTTTTTTAGATACAATAGCACAGCTTTGTGTACTGTGAAGAATAATTTCAGTTTAGGTATCATGGTGGTCCAAAGCTACATACTGTTCGAATATTCTAGATGGAAAAAAATATTGAATCTCATTCAAATCAATGTCTGTGATTCAGTGCATTATCAGCACTTCTAGCATCAGAGGCTGCAAATGAGTTAATTATGTTTACACTTCTCTGATACTATTTTCTGTAGTGGAACTCCTTGCTCAGATCATGATAGCTAGTGCTCTTAAATGAAAATTCAGCTTCAGCCCCACTGGTTTACTCATATACAGAAATCTATGGGCGACTGAGAAAAGCATATGCTACCTCAGGCTGCGTGGAAAAAAAGATGTCCATTAGCGTGTCCTATTTGTTTGTGTTCAGTTGGCACACTAGTGATGGAGCTAATTAAGCACTTTGCTGCATGGTGCAGCTTCTGTACAGAATGGAATTGCACATTTTAATAGGAAACATATGGCTCTTGACGTCCTGCGCTGGTTTCATGTAACCAACCTACTGCTGAGCTGCATTACCTCCTGGCTGCCTCTTTTTGTTGAGTCAGGTTGAATCCTGAGGGATGAGCCTCTTCATTTGTGTTTTAATCAGATCCTCCCACGAAGCAATTTTTCAAAACACCAATCCAGTTTGCAGTCATATTCCCCTCAGCTGGCATGGGGAGCTACAAGCTGCGTCCCCTCTGCTAGCCTGGTACCCTGGTGAGGTGGGAAAAATGCAACTTTGCAATTGTGATCTCCTGTACTTCTAGCTTTGCCCTCCTCAAAAGTTTCATCTTGGCAAGGCAGTTTTAGTATCACCAACAGTCTATACAACGAACAGGACCTGCTAAGATCAGAGCAGTTCAACCAGCCCTTCTTATGGGGTGTTGTGGTTTAAAGGACAACAACTTTTTTTCTCCTTCCTGGGGGGGGTTCTTTGTTTTTCTACTTCCGCCGGGGCACAGTTTCCAGCAGAGGTGAGGAGCCCACGGATTGGCTAATTTTAAGATGGGCACTCCATGTAGCCATTGAATATTAGGGGCGTCTTTGCAAAGCTTACATTTTTAGGAGCGGGAAGTTTGAAGCCCTCTTTGATTTCCGCCCGCCGGGGAGGTAACATCGCCGCATGGCCCTAGCCGGCCGCTCCAGGCCCCAGGGCCTGGAGGCCGTGCCGGGGCTG
>VZTR01025600.1:69036-84994 GCA_013400775.1 Chaetops frenatus
GATTCTACAAGAGACTTATGCTTCTTGTGGGAAAAAATCTCCATGGTGAGACAAGAGAGACTCTTCTTCCAATTGGACTGATGAAAGCCTATTTCAAGAGTGGTAAATTGACCAGGGGTTTTCTAAGTTTGTTTCTCTGTGTTGTTGGTGAGAAGGATGGTGGTAAAGGAAGATAAATGAGGTGGGAGAAAGGAACCATCATGGGTGAGGGGCTGGGGAGAGGAAGAAGAAACCACCTGGGGGTTGATTTTGATTCTGTTGTCTTTTGTTAATAAACTATTTTTATCTTTGAAGTTTAGGCCTGTTTTGCATTTCTCTTAATCCTTATTCTCATAAAACCACTACACTACACTCTCGCCTGGTGTGAGCAGGCGAGCAGGTGAATGTGAAACCGCTACATTAAATGGTGTTTCCGCCCGGGAATAAACAAACCCATGACATGGGGTAACCTTATTTTCCTCCAGTCTAATGTAAGACTTGAAATGTTTACTGGCTTGCTGCTGTTCCACTTCCCATCCATAGATGGATGATTTACACTCTGGGTGGACAAGGGTCTTCAAATAGGTGATAACAATAAACAGAAAAATGTCTGTAATTACCAAACAAATCTCCAAGATAAGCAAATAAATATAAGGAGTGTAAGTGTTCTCTCATATGTTGGGCATCATGAAAACCTGTGAGAATGTCCTGGACAAAACTTGGTACATTTATTTGGAATCAATGTTTCTCTCAAGTAGTATACACTAGGAGCTTAGAGATCTTATAAAAGCTGGAATTGTTTTTGAGTCATTTACTTCATCTACTCTTTAAGTACCAGCTTAATGAAATGTAAATGGTTTTGGACATGATTCTGATGATATAAAATAAAATTTCAACTACATGGACCTTTATACAAGTTTCATAAGTATCCTGGTGACAGATCTCTTGTTACTTTTTTGCAGTATTCTCTGATGGATTTGTTATCCAAAATGGTTGTTGGCCAGCCTCATTTTGTGAGGTGCATCAAGCCAAACAACGACCGGCAGGCGAACAAGTTTGACAAAGAAAAAGTGTTGGTTCAGCTGCGTTACACGGGAATTCTGGAGACAGCACGGATTCGAAGACAGGGTTATTCACATCGTATACTGTTCGCTAACTTCATAAAACGGTAACATCAACGTGAAGAAGCTCTTTTCTCTCCTACAATTGCTGGCCAGTGCTTATTAAGCACCAGCAATGTTTTTGGCATGGTCTTTGAAAAAAATACAAAGATGTTTCCTGTGACAAAAAGGGTTATAACCTGGATGACCAAGAGTAGTTCAGGCACAAGATTAGCAACCTGTTTTCCATGGGTAGGGAAAGATGATGAATCTCAGGAGGATTTTTCAGGCTCTTGGAGAATTTGGGTAAAAATTTACTTGCTTATACTCTGCAAGTTTTTTCAAGGACTTGAGTTTTAGAAATATATTTAAATTAAAGCCAAGAAGTTGCAGCCACAGCACCCAAGGAACACCACAGTTTCTCTAACTCCCAACCTTCAGCACTGTGCAGCATCTGCTTGTGCAGGGTAGATGATAATTTGGTATTCCTACACTAGGGCTGAAAAGTTCACTGAGTGCGTAGTGTTGTTTAAAATATAATTCCTAAGTATTAGTTGCTTGTTAAGAAGCAGAGTAGTGAACTCAGTGTGGTTTTATAATTCCTTCACCTTCTTCCTCCACCCCAAATAGCTGTACTTTTCTCTTACAAATAAAGACCCTGAGTATTTGCCTCAATCAGAACAGAGATGTGTGGAATGGTGATCGAAACTGGAAAGAAGGAAGCACCACCTATTCATACAGAAGCACTTAAAAGTAATAGTGCACTAGAAACAGAAAGCTAGCAGCAGAGTGCTGCAGGTGCATCAGATGAGAGGGGAACAGCAGAGGGATGTCTTAATAGCCCTGTTTCTGGAAAACATAATGCTGGAACTGTTGCTGTTTTGGAGGAGTGTAGCATGGGAAAAGATAGTTATCACTACAAGATGTGCTGTAGCTTTTGGTGTGACAGGTTTTTATTAAAAAAAACCCCAAACTTAACTGTTCAGGTAAAATAGAGAGAAGCAGTGAACATAATGGGGTAGCTGTCTAGAGAGCATGCCCCTGATTACAGTGAGGCTTTGCAGATCTCTGGCACTGAGGACATGGTCCCCAAATGAAAAAGGATTTTTATTAAATATTGGTCATATTTTGCCTTTGGGTTTTTTTAGTAGTTGAGAGTTACAGGTAGACCTGAGATAATGGCACCATTATTTTGTTATTATAAAAATAAGCCAATTCATTGTGTTTTACAAAAAAGAAAAAAAAGGGGGGACTGTAGGTGCTAATGGAGAAATCGACATTGTCTCTATTTTTATTATTCCGTGAGCAAACTGTTGCCATCATTTAAAGCTGGTAAACCCAGGCTTTGTGTTTAAAGGCTGAATAGCAAGAAAATAAACAGAATGTACTGTCAGGAAGCACACATAATTAATGTAATTTTCATAAATTAAAAAACCCAAGATAGATATGGTTCATTTTGTTATAGAGCATTTTGGAAAGTCCTGGAACAAACAAGAACTTTTCCATCCAGCAGCTGAGGTGGTGTATTACAGGTAATTTTCATGAGTGAGCATTGTGACCTCTTTTCCTAGTCAAAATTAATTCTGAGTAATGAGTTTGCCAGATTAAATGCTTACAGATGATATGTCACAATGGCACTTACATGTTCCAAAAGGATCTGCAAAACTGATTCCAAGGAGGTAACAAGAGCTAGGCTGCATCTCAGTCATATTAAGTATATCAAAGGTAGATGGTCTAGCACATGAGATAAGATAGGAAATTTTCATGACATTTCTAAATATGAAATAATATAATTTAGGCAGAAAAGTTTTTAAAATATTTTTATTTTATTTTTTATATTGCCACTGAAATCACTTTCACAGAATGTAGTGAGCAGGAAGGAGATGGTGCACTACTCTACTTGGTTTGAATTATTCTTAAAAACCTTCTGGTGTTGATATAGAATTTAAAACCCCCCCAGGATGTGCAATATGTCAATCATCCACTTCTGATTGAGTTTCTCAGCCCTGTGTATAAATAACTGCACTTTCTTTCATATGCTGTTTTGGTTTTTTCAGTGCTATGGGTTTTTTTTATACAATTGTTTTTATTACTTAAAAGAATGGTTTAAATGTATTTGCATGTATTACCCTCCATTAATCAAATAAAGAATCATGCATTTGTCTTCAGGTATTACCTCATCTGTTACAAAACAAATGATGACCCTCCAGTCAGTCCGGAAACCTGTGCTGCCATCTTGGAAAAAGCCCACCTTGACAACTGGGTTCTTGGAAAAACTAAAGTAATTTTTTAATATACTGTATCTTCATCATTCCAGTATTCCATTGTTAACATATTAAACAATTTGTTTTCTCACACTCTTGGTTGGATTAGCTCTTGGTCTCTACTCTTTTTAAAAAGCAAACTCCTTAATATACACCAGGAATGTGTTGGCGACCCTTGTGCTGGACCAATTTTTCAGGACTTATGTGAATTTCATGCTTGATAAAAGCAATTTAGTAAATAAACAATGCTTTAGGTTTAAAATTGGGAAACAGAGAAATTGAAGGTTCCAGATTTGGATCAGGTTTATGGTACATTACATTTGTGAAGTTAACAAAACTTTCAGCCTTGTAGTTTTGAAAACAGATTTATCTTTACAGACTGAAGGTTTGCACTGGAACTTTAAAACGTCTTCCCATAAAAAAATTAATAAGTGAGGACTGACTAAAGATGCTGAAGATTAAGGTAAACTAATATCCCAGATACTGAAAATGCCATCTCTAACAATGATCCTTTAGGTGCTACAGCTGAAGGGTCTGTTCACCATTTGAAACCAGCTTGTAATTCTTGTTGATGTTAAATGGATTGAGTGAATAAAGGGCTGGGAAGGTAGCTAAAAATTTTGGGTTTTTTCTCTTTTTAAGGTATTCCTCAAATACTATCATGTGGAGCAGCTCAATTTAATGCGGAAGGAGACAGTTGACATGATTATTTTGATTCAAGCTTATGTCAGAGGGTGGCTGGGTTCAAGAAGATACAAAAAGATAAAGGAACAAAGGGAACAAAGTGCTGTTAAAATACAGTCAGGTAATAGCTTTAAAACATTTAACATTTTGCTTAAAGCTAGTGCATGTGTACAGTTGATAGATGAATGTGCATGCTGGATGTGCATTTTGCTCTCTTCCTGCTATTACATTTGACAACATTTCTTATACTTAGTTATTCTTCTTATGAAGAAAAATTTCTTTTAACCAGGTTACGACAATCTCTTTACTGAAATTACATTTATCAATGTTACATTTAAAAGGCAATTTTAAGAGTGGAAGGGTGTGATTGCACAGATGATACTCTTATTAATAATATTCTGGCATGCACTGACAAGGTTGTATAATGTAATAATGAAAATAAAATATATTAACTGTCCCAGATAATAAGGCAAATTACCCAGTTGATGGAGGCATCAACTGATTTTTTTAATACTTTCTAACATAATCTTATTTTACATTCTGATTATCTTGTGTTTTGTATTCATTTAATTCATAATAACTTTACTAACCAGAAAATGTAGGTTTTATGCAGATTTAATACTTGTGCTCATTTGCCATGTTTTTTGAAAGATAAAGCCTGCAAAATATGAATATTTTAATAGAGGTCTGTATTTTTAATAGAGGTCTGTAATTCCAGAATTTTTTTAATTCTTTTTTGTACCTAGTGGATTACCTTATTTCTAACATCTCTTTTCAGCTTACAGGGGGTTTGTTGCTCGTAAAGAATACAAAAATGCAAAGCATAATAAAAAAGTGGAAGGATATATTACCAAATTTCAAGCAAGTAAGAACTGTTTGCTTTCTTGGCTTTTAATGTGCTATCCATACACAATATGTTGATCCAGATTCTCGCTACACTGATTGACTATGCTCATTTGCATGTTCTGAGGCATAACTTATCTATTATATGTCTACATGCAGTGGTTGAAATGAGTCACTGTATTATGTTACCTGTACCTCAGAGTGGTTTAGGCATTTTTGACTGCTGTGAAGTGGGATGCTCAAATGCCATAGCAAACCTCGTCACTCCTAGTGTGAGATACTGAAGTACTACAGCTGCCCAGCTATGGGTGTTGTTGAAACCCACACAACACTCTCTGCATATCATGTCTTTGTGTGTGTGCTGCTCAATTAGGAATAGGGTTTGTTATGTATGGTTAGATTTGGGAAGACTGCAAGCTGTAAATGCACTCATGTCTCTTTTTCTTTTTTGCCATAGCTTTGTTTCTCTTTTGCCATTATGACCCTGGGCCTAGGTGTTGCTATGGGACATCCCTTTTTCCTCCCTATACTTTGGTCTCCCTGTCCCTGCAGAGATATCCCCAAGCTAGACACAGTCTAGGCAGCTCTGAAATCAGGAGCAGTACAGCTGGAGAGACACAGGACTGAAAGCCAGGCTGAATGGGGCTCTGAGCAGCCTGGTCTAGTGGAAGGCATCCCTGCCCATAGCAGGGGGATTGGAACTAGATGATCTTTAGGATCCCTTCCAACTCAAACCATTCTATGATTTTATGATTCTATAAAAACAGCTGGCACAAATCTGCACAGTATTTTCAGTAACTACAAAGGTGGCAACCCAGATATAAGCTAGTGTTGCCAGTACTCAGGCTATCTAGATTTAAACAACCTCAAATACCCCTTCATGAGTATATACCACCACCAGTGATGGTTTTCATCATTGTCAGATGCATCTGTTGATTGCACTGGGCCAGTGTGTACTGAAGATCACTTCATTGCAGTTGGTAGAACTTCATCAGTGTAGAAAACAATCTAAAACCAGCATAAAATTCAGTAACGTCCAAAAAATTATCACATATCTGAACGTTGTCAATTGCATTAGGATATTTAGCAAATGCAAAAGTATAAACTTACCACTTCACTCTTTTGATGTCCCAAGTGTTTATTTTTGTCTGCCTTCTCTGTCATGTCTGCAGTTTCATTTCAACCTTTTCAGTGCACAAGAAGACAAAACTAAAATGAAGTTCATTTTTACTTAGGTCTCTCCATTTTTCCCCCCATTCATTTCTGAAGCAATACAAAACTCCTCTTCCTCTTTGTTTTCTTTGAAAACAAAGCTTCGACAGCAACTATCTCATAACAAACTTCTCAGAAAACCTCAAAAGTGAGCCAGAATAGTCTAGAAAGACCAGATGCAGCTTATATTGGCATGTCCATTAATGATTTGTTTCAAAACAACTCCTACTGAGTTGCTTTTATATGAAAATGGAAAGAGAATTGGCTCAGAACTCCAAGAAACTCAAGAACTATTCCAAGTGCTTTACAATTTCCACTTTTCTAAGACCCTTTCTGACTGCAATATAAAATCCAATTGTGCTACTTCCAATAAGTATTTGTGTTTCTTTATCCAGTTATCAAGGTGTAATTTATGCCCATTTTATATGGTTCTTCTTACACTGATTGACTGCACCTAGTGGAGCCCAAGCTGGTCTAAGTTATGAGTAGGGAATGCTAAGGCACATATAACTTAGTGCTAAGTTATATGAATGTGTTGGAACAGACTGCTTATGCTCCCTACTCATTGTCAAGTGAGCTTGACTTTTTCTCTGTGATGCAAAACACTCTCAGCAGAGTTGAAGAAAGAGTCCCATATCTACCATGTCCACAGGGTATTTAAATCACCTGAATCCACTATCCCCACATTCTTGGCACTGCATTTGGAATTAGAGTTCAACAGAAATATTTTGACAAAACACTGTGTGCTTTTTATTTTGTCAGGGATTAGTGGATTTGTGCTGAATCTCTGGAATTGCAGATTCGTCCAAATCACAGCACTGTGGAGACTGTGCCAGTTTCCATTCAGAAATCATTTGCAAGTTGTAACATTTTTGAAGCAACATTCTGAATGCAATTCAGTTTCTGATTAGGACACTCCAGTGTAGATGTCTAAATGTGATCTAGGTGTCTAAACTGCTGTTACAGTCAGTAGAGCCTAGAGTTTGATTAATTTTATTCAAAATCAGCAAATGCTCAACTCATTTGCCCTCATAGTGGTATCCAGTGCCATTTGAGGTACCCTGGTTATCTTGTGTGGCCTCCAGCTTTCTTTCACCTGGTATACCCAACTTTTCCTGTCCAGAAAGTCCCATCTGTCCTGTTCTTTGCACCAGCTCCTTGTAGATGCCTTGCTATCCTGGAGCACTTGAGATAGCACCAGATACCAATGTGGTGGCAACTGCATCAAGGCCCCAGTGACCCATCAGTACCTACATGGCTCAGGGAAGGCCCATGTTTGAGTCCTTATTTCTGGTTCAGACCAGAAAATTTAACTTGTGCCTCCCACAAAGCACACGTAGGGAGTTTCTCTGCCACAGTGCACCTGGTTACTGTGGAGCTTAGCACATCTTTCATGCTGAGCTTTTTCATTTTGGATAATGAGTCTTTGCAGGAGGAGCATGAGCTAAGTCTTCTGTAACTGCTGAGCTATAAAATTTTCAGTTTCCCTCTGATCTATTTAATGTTCAGCTAATTCCAAGCCTGTGCCAGTTGACAGCCTGGTAATCTCTATAGACTGATAGTAAGGCATTTCCCATGGAAATTAAAGAAAGAGTCAAATCAATTGCCTGAATCAGGCAAAGCAGGTGCATTAAGCTCAGAGTACTGTGTTCTAGAGGCACTTCGATAGCTCTGTGCTTCTGTTTTATTCTACATCTTCCTATATTTTCTTTAGTCCAACAAAATATGAAGAAAGAGCTTGTTTGTATCCTCCTGTAGAATGGATACAGCTTTCTGACATCTCAAAAAAGTTTCATGAGAATCATTTCAGATGAAACATAATAATTACAGGGACCCTGGTCTGTATTTCCTTATTAGCTTTTGTTTAATGCTGTTACATTTGACTGTCTGAAATGTGTGTGATATCCATTGTTTGTTGCCTAAGGTTGTTTTGCATTACAATTTGTATCAGTTGCCAGAGGATACTTACTCAGGAAGAAGAGAAAAGAACTAACTGAAACAAGAAACAAAGCAGCAGTAACAATTCAGTCTCACTACAGGGGATATAAAGAGAGGAAGGTCTTCAAAAGCAGGAGGTAGTGTTGTTTTCTCTTATGTCACTCAAATGTGTCCCTTTCCAGTAATTAAAGTACTGAATAAAAACATTATAAGCTAAGAGTGAAGTAAATTAGAATTATTCTAGAGATGTATGCAGAAGTAATGTGTATTTATGTGGAGGTTTTTAATGGCAGTAGCCAATTTTCTCATCTTTCAAGCCCAAGGGATAACGGCACATTTAGGAGAAAGATCAACAATACTATACCTACCTGCAGTGTTAATGTAATCTATAGATGAGTCTCTTTTTAGAATTAACTCATAATAAAAAATGTTCAGACAAGAGTCAGATAGATATGTGCAAGGAACTGTTCTTATCTTAAGTCACTGTTCAATATAAGCAAAGGTCATGATAGAGGAAACACAGAATACCTTTAGGATTGTGTATATTTATACATTCTTGAGATGCTAGAAGGTTTGTGCCTTATGTTTTTGTTAACATTTAAATTAATTCTTTACTGTTTTATCAGCCCTCATACAGCCTAGATTGTCTTCCTGGCAATTTTCCATGAAGTTTAACAGGGATGTCCCTTTTCACTTAAGAGATGATGATGCTGATGATAATAATATCATCCTTTTCACTTTAAGAGAAAATAATAATAATAACAGCAACAACAGCAACAGAAACTGCTATCTTTAACTCCAGCTATCTGCACTAAATCTTTCCCATGTTGCAATGTATCAAATTGCCAGTTAGTACACAAAGACCACCAAAGGTAGTTGTAAAGTTGTCTCTATTCTCCATCTCCTTCAGCTGTAATTTTTCCCCAAAACTGTGTTCCATCCAGGGAATCACTTAGAAAGCAAGAAATTGAAAATGCAGCAACCATTAGCAAGAAGGAAAATGATGAAGAACTTAAAGATCCTGAGGAAAGTCCAACAGAAGAGGAGAGTGCCCTCCCTAGAACAGAAGAAGAAGCAGCTGCCATAGCAGAGGATGAATTATCTGCTGTGGAATTCCTTGAAGCACAACTGCAGCCAGCTCAAAATGATACAGTGGAAGAAGTGGCAAGTGAGGAGACTCAAGATGAAGCTGACGCTGTCACTGACAGCAAGTGCTCTGGGTACAGTAACACAGGAAATGTAGAGGAGCAACAACAAACATCTGCTGAAGGAGAGGCAGCTTCTGTGAAGCAGAACCTGGCAGTAGAAGAGGTTAGTGAAGGTGAAGAACAGGACTCTTTGGAAGAGTTGCCCAGCAAATCTTCAGTCAAAATCTCAGTTGAACATAGACCCCACCAAGAGCAAGATAACCAAGACACACTCAGTGCAGGCTGGCAAAATCAAGAATCTGCTGTGGTCCAGCCCAGGACCGACAGAGATGTGGGAAGAAACCACCTAAAGCGTGAAGCAGGGATGCCTACAGGAGGTAAAGGAATCACAAGAAAAGAGTCACTAAGAAAAGGCTCATGGAAGCAAGCTGAGGCAGAAAAACAAGGTTCAGAAGACAAAGAGAAAGCAGCAGTGGTAATTCAGAGCAATTACCGGGGTTACAGAAGGAGGGGACAACTCAGAAAAGAAGGGAAATTACCTTGCAAAAGTCAAGAGAAAACAATAAAGGAGCCAACAGAAGCAATACACATTCAAAATAACAATCCCCAAACAACAAAAGGTAGGGAAAGCACCAGTACAGTGGCTGAAGACTCTAAGACACTGAAGGGAGACTCAGAGAAAGAGGCTTGTGATTTGGCAGCTTTTTCACGACAGGTAAGAAGCTTGTAAGCGATGTATATTGAGCTAATACTCTGAGCAGTGACAAAATGGCAAAGTTATTTTACTGATTTCAATGGCACCAAGGTTTTGCTCTCTAAACTAAGAGAGATTTTGTAATGTGTGTTCTATAAAAATGCATATTTTGGTTTGCAAGAGAAAATAGCTTTCTCAGGAAAGAGGAAAAGATAAAGAGTACTGGCAAAAATAATGTTAGTCTGATTTAAGTTAAATACAGAAACTTTGCCTTTGAAATATTTGTTTACCCATCAAGGTCCCTAATTCAGTAAACTTGTGAAATATCCCTGTAAATGAAACTAAAGTTGCTGTGCCAACGTCAGAGACTTGCAGATATGCAGAGAAGTATGCCTACAGCTGTAGAAGCCCTCTTGCATCAGCAAGGCACCATCTGCACACATATGTGAACCAATAAGAAGTAGCTGTAGGACTGGACTGCAGTGTTGAGATTCCTATGTGTCTTCTTTCCCGTTTTCATTTTTTTCAAGAGTTTAAGGGGTAAAACTAGTAGGGATGTACACTGCTGTAGGTGGATCAATACCTTTTAAATTGATTCTCTAGTCCACTATTTTACTTTTTATTACCTTGGAACATGTATACTTATTTATATAATAATGTAAAAATATATTTTTCAGATCTCAAAATTATCTGAAGATTACTTAGCATTGCAGCAAAAACTGAATGAAATGATATTGTCCCATCAGCTGAGACCCGTGATGATGTCCAAAGATAAGCAAGCTAATGGCCGGCTTTCTTCTCATGTTTGTCAGTCAGGTAATGTTTAATCTTACTGTTGGCAGAATTTTCATTTGTAAACAGGACTGACAAGAAGCTGCTCCTGGTCATGTTTTTAAAGGCCAGGGAGCTAGTAGATGAGTTAACTCTGGCTGCTCATACTACTCAGGCTGTATATTTTTGTTCTAAGCTCCATATCAGTACAAGTCTGGAGCACAGTTTCCAGAGAAATACCCTAACCTCATTGGGATATTTAATTTTGCCATTTTTCTTAGTGTTTTGTTTCAGTGCTGCTTAGGATTGCTGAATGAATCCTTGTGAGATGTAGACACAGAATCTCTAATACTTTTATTTGGTAAAAATTCCATATTGGCTCTTTTTAACTTGTGTCACTCAACTGTGTGTGCTATTGGTAGGATATAGACTATGCTTTAAAAACAAAACAGTTTTTTAGGTAATATGTCAAGCAATTTACTAAAGTTTATCACATATATGCTGAGTGAATTTTTAGCTATCCACAGATGCAACTGAGGTTTTTCAAAACCTCTAACTCCTACCCATGTTGGTGGATATGTACTTAATTAATATTCAGCATCCATTTAACTCACACAGTTAAGAGGGCATGATCTCTAGAAATACCCTCCAGAGTTATTTATGTTATTCCAGTTAACATGGGGGGTGAAGGTTCCCAAAATGCAAACATGCTTGGAGCAGCTTGGGTGGCAGTGGGGAAGAGTACTGGGAGAATAAAGAGGACATGGAATTCTGAGCATGAAGGTCATTAAGACCTGCACCCCACCAAAAGGACCCCAAAGAACTGGCTGAGCTGCTCAGACCTTTTCTGTTGGAATAGATGTAACAGGAAATTTCCTCAGCTCATGTCCTGGGCTGCAGATGTGGAGGAAGATGAGGGCAGATGTGGCAGACAACTGGCTGTGTCTCCATTTGTCTGGCAGGGCTTGTGTGAGCCCACTGCACGGCCTCCAGGGAAGAGCTGGGATGAGATCTAGGACTGGCTCTCACTGCCCAGAGCTAGTTGTGCTATTTTCATTGTAACATTATGCATTCAGTTGTCATGTGTGATGAAACTTCTTTCTGTTCCCATGACTACATTAAAAAGATCTTAAAAGTACTTTAGTCCCACTTTGGAGTCCTCTCAAATGGGCAAGGTGCTACAATGAGGGTTTGGTGTTTTCACCTCTAAGGGTAAACTGGCTGCTGGTAGGTAATCTGTGTAGTTCAGCCTGTTTCCAAGACCAAAGTCTGCAAGAGAAAAGAAATGGGAAATGGAAAACTAAATGCCATGATCTTTCACGAAAGACAGAGAAAGGTTTGTGATTGTCATCAATGGGCTTGTATTGAGTTCTCTGTTAAATAGTGCTGATTTTTTGACAAGATAAACCTGAGAAATTAAAAATGTGTGTTTGGAAAATAACTCTCAGTTCTAACACATTTTCCAACAGAAGGTAGAGAAAAGATGTAGATAGAGGGAAAGGGAATCTACAGATCTCTATTTTATCAGTTAAAGATCTCATCACTTGCATGAATGAACCAGGTGAAAATGTACCAGTATGTTCCTGCCATGTGAAAAATACCCTTCATGCTGCTATTAATTTAAATAGCTTTACAGGTGACAAAACTTGCCAGGGTTTGTCACTTGTGCATCCAACCCTGCCTAAAGGGGTGACCAGTCAGCCACTTCACTTTCCTTTATCTCTGAAAATATCATGCTGCTGTAAAACCCTGCAGTGTCACAATGCAGAAGTTTCTCAGTGGTAAAGTGTGCTAACCAGGCCACCAAAAAGCCTTTCTTGGTGTGGAATGTGAACTTTCTTTTTCTACACTTGAACATAATTCACATGACAGGAAAACTGCTTTTTTTTCCTGCAATGACCAATGCACAAGATAGTGAAGACCATCCACTGCAGTAATTCCACAGTTTCCCTTTAAGCCAGTTGGAAACTGGCTTTATCACAAAGCTGCATTGCCTTAAATAGATGCTTATTATAGCAAACGTGATCTAACTAGATGTAGAGAACCAATATGCCTATGTTCAGTTCATTTAAATTGTACAGTGTAAAACACTGGGCTTACCAACATTCTGGATATTGTACTTTCTTCCTCTATGCAATATAGAAAAATATCTACAAAATCCCCAAAGATTTGAGGTAAGCTACTACAGAGGGTGATGCTAAAGTGAAGCAGGTAGACAAGGTGATCCACTGCCTTATTAACAGGGAAGAATCTTCCTATCTTCCTCCCAACATTATGTGTTACAGTAGGATTTAAACAGTCATTTACAGAAGGATATGCTTTAACTGCAGCTTTGCCTCTAGGGCTGCCTTTCCTGTCCTACTCTTATCAAGGCGGGGATTGTTGAGCTTTAGGTGTTCTTTAAATCATGTGGTATTTACCTATTTGTAATTACATCATTAATTTACATTTATTGACACTTTTCATCAGCTTCACTAGTTTTATATGTTGTTTTACAGCAATAGCACATGAATTGAATGTATAGCTAGATCAGAGAGCTTGGCTGCCTTTGTCTGGGGGTAGGTGGCCATTGTGCAATAACAGACGTTACCACTTCCTCTGATAAAATATTTTATTACGTTGCTACCCACAGAACAGGAGGAACTGAGGGACAGCTGATGGCATACTGTGACAAATGTTCACACTTTTTAAATGGTTTGTTTGTTTGTTTTTAATAAAAATGCAAAGCTTGCCGTTCAAAGAACATCGGAACAAAAGGTTAATTTAATCTTAAATCCACATGGTTAACTTGTTCTTAAATGAGTTTCTCCATATTTATAAAATGCATAAAGCAATCTACACAAGGTTCCTGGAATAAACAAAATTCCCTGTGGCTAGAATCTCTGAGTAGGTTATATTTGCTTCTTACATGCTTTCAGCCAAACATAATGACTGTACCCCAGAACTGCACCCTTGGACTGCTAGTGAGCCTTGGGTTGCTGTGGTGTCAGAACAGATACACAAATGGCTGCTGTCAAGCTTGTTGAGATCAAAGCCTGAAGTGAGGGGAATTTGATCATTATTGGAGCTTTCTTTTTTTTTTTCCAGATGAATCATAGTGCTCATCCTTTTACTTACTAAATGACAGTTCAAGTACAAAATCTCAGGAAGAGAATTTTCTATATTTAGAATGAAATTTACGTGGTATGAGGAACCCCAGTGCAGCTGAGGACCTTTTCAGCTAAATGAGGCAATGAGACACGCAGGGTTGTCATCCAGGATTCCTCCTGCTGTAGGCTGTCAAAGCACTATTTACGGGAATTTAATGGGCAGGCTTTGCAAGGAAAAGGGAGCCTGTGTAGCACTGGGTGAGCAGAGCAGTATTCACCAGCCAGACTTTCTTCTTTGCAAGTGAGTAGTCAGCCAGGGAGCACTGAGGCCTGGGACTGCAGAAAAACAGGGTAGTCAAGCACTGCTGGCTGGTGGTTCTGTTACAGGAGTGGCCCTTCGGGCACCACACAGCCAGGATGTCGATCTGTTGGGAGTCGCTCAGATCCACAGCAGAGCATAAGATCTGGGAGGTTGTGGAAGTGGAATAGAGCCATTTTCTTTAAGTATCCTCTCTTAAAAAGCAGTAATCCCAGGTCACCAGACTGAGAAATGAGAGGTGCTAGAGCAAGTCCAGAGAAGGGCAACAAAGCTGGTGAAGGCTCTGGAGCCCAAGTCTAATGAGGAGCAGCTGAGGGAGCTGGGGGTGTTTAGTCTGGAGAAGAGGCGGCTCGGGGGTGACCTTATCAGTCTCTACATCTCCCTGAAAGGAGGTTGTAGCCAGGTGCGGATTGGCCTCTTCTCCCAGGCAACCAGTGACAGGACAAGAGGACATAGTCTCAAGCTGCACCAGGGGAGGTTCAGGCTGGACATCAGGAGGAATTTCTTCATTGAAAGGATTGGTAAGCATTGCAATGGACTTCCCAGGGAAGTGGTGGAGTCACCATCCTTGGAGGTGTTTAAGAAACAGCTGGACATGGCACTTCATGCCATGGTCTACCTGGCAAGGTGGTTAAGGCTCACCTTGATGATCTTAGAGGTCTTTTCCAATGTTCATGATTCTGTGATTCTGTATTAGTGTCAGCCAGAGACTGAAACTGCTTCCCTCAGTGGGGCTGTGGGACTTAGGTGTGAGAGATTGAACTCTCAGCCTCTGCTGTACACAGTCAGAAAGTTCTCAGTCTCTTGCAGTCTCTACTTCTAGGTCTGTGCCAGAGTAGGTGCCCTTTGGTTTTTTTCCAGATTGCTAAGAATTTGCAGCCATCAGCTGTGATTTCCAAATCTGGCTGTGTTAAAGATCCCATGAATTAAAAATACCTGTAAGTTACCAATCAGAATGTTGAAGAGCAGTGTTTTTCTCTGTGCAAATTCCAAACTTCAATAATTATACTCTCATGCTGTGTACAATTAGAACAGTAAAAAGGTATGCACATAAGTGTTGTAAGCAGTAATACCTGTCAGCTTCTCATTATCAGGTCCTGGAATTCCAGTTGCCATATTTCCATTTTTACTGATTACTTTCAACTCCCTCTACAAAACCTAGACAGTTAGTGCTTTTCCTCTTGTTTTCCTTCCTGCTTAATTCTGAGCCTGTCTCCATAAGGTGTGGAACAGTTCTAAATCAAACATGTAACATTTCACTTAAATGGCCTGAAGATGGCTTTGTCTGTTTCTCCAGGTGGCTCAATAAATAGAGACCTTTGCTCCCTTAGATATTTATCACAGCTGTAACCACATAGTTCTCCAGTCTTCAGTGTAAGATCTGTTGTAAGTCATAGTTAATTTACATTAGCCTCCATGGATGTTGATTCCTCGAGATTGCTGTCTTCCAAGCTTACCATTGTATGTCAGAATGTGCAGACACAGTTCAACCTAAAGGGCTGTTGATACTGACTCATCTTTATTCAAACATTTCTTGCTCATCCTTGAACGTTTCAAGCACATGCAGCTCTCCTCACTTCCTGTAGCTTGTGGTGGTGTTCAGGATACACATGTATATTGTGTACACATTTCAGCATATTAGGAGCTTTCAGTGAGGGCTGAGTATGAAATTATTAGTTTGTTGTAGAATTGAGTGTGTGTGCAACTTAGGTAGCAACATTTGTGGTAGTGCTAAATGAGCAAGCTGAGATACTGATAGTAATAAATAATTTTCCTTTGATTTACTAAAGCTTCTTGAATGTTATCTGGCAGCCACACTGTTCACATGCCTTTTCTGACCCTTAACTCTGTATTTCATTTATTCTAATGAGAACAACTTAAACTTTTATTATCATCACTGGTTTAACCTTTTTTTTT
>VZTR01025600.1:85023-144164 GCA_013400775.1 Chaetops frenatus
TTTTTACTAACCAAGTACTGACTGGATACATTTGGGAAGTCTGAGGAGGAAAATCCCCCCCATTTTCAACCTGTTATTCAATCTGTCTTCTTCCTGGTAAACCCTTTAAAAAGGAATGTCTTTGTTTCATCCAGGTTTCCAGTTTCTCCTACACATTGCTCCTAAGGTGTGTGTCCCAGCACTGGCAGCACCTCTTCAGGGAGGCAGAACAGCAAGGTGTGGGCTGGTGGCAGAGATGGGAGTCTCAGCACAGCCCTCCAGTCCTTAGTTCTGCTAATAGCTATGATGTAACCAAGTCTCAATGTGTCTTTGCACATCTTATTTACCCTTCTAGTAGGACAGGGATGATAGTGCCAACCTGGCACTTCCAAAGTGATTTGACAGCTACTGTGTGAATGGTTTTTGTACCCATGTTGTAAAGTATCTGTTTAAATGGCTATTAGAGAGGAAACATCAGCTTTCCTTTTACATAGAAAGCACATGGCCAGATCTTGCTAGGGATACTTGGAGTCTTAAGGAAAAATAAGCTACAAGAGACTTTTCTATGGAGACTGGACTTCAATAAAAACCTTTTCTTTGTAATGGAATACAGAAGCCATATAATTGCCATGTTAATAAGTGAATCATTTCACTCTTCCTTTCTGCTTCATTGACTGCTGCGGAAAGGTATAGGTCATCTGGAAAACAAGCACATCAAACTCACCATTTATCAGACTTGAGTATATAATTTGCATCCCAACCTTTAATTTTACTAAGTAAATTATTTCTGTATTCATCAGAAGCTACTAAAAAAGCAAACTTTGCTTTGTATTATCCAATGCAAGTAACTACCCCATTTGCTGAATTTTGGTAGCGGTGAACACACAAATCGAAGTGCAAAAGGAAATCACGGCTTCATTTTCTGGTGAAACAAAGAAAGCAAAACCTTACCGTGTAATTTGGAGGCAAAACTCAGAAATGCATTTTCAGCGCTGTATTTAATTTTTAAAAGGAACAATGGAGGTCCAAGCTTAGAAAGCTGCCTGCCCCAAGATGGTATTTCTGTCCCCTCAATTCTTTTGCCCAGCTTATACAAATGTACAACACAAGAGCTGAGATGAAGAGCATTTTTTTTTACTGAAACCTTTATCATTGTCAAAATGGTATTTTTTGAATGTATAAAGCAGTCTCCTTTGCAGAGCACACAAACAAGAAGTATACAAGTAATTTCAGTTGGAACAATTGTGATCTAGAATACAATAATGCTTTATCTCTTTGACATTGATGAATTAAATAATGTAGCAGCATACACAGTGATGAATTCTTAGGGGACAGTAAAAAATCTTTAGACATTATGAGAGCCTTTTCATTGGGATTTTCCTAGAGACCCCAAATTGGCTTTATTTTTTTTTGCAGATTTTCATGCAGTCATGCTCTCTGAGAAAAGTTTTGAAAATGTCCTACAGACAGGGTGTTAGGTGTTTCTATTCAATAGCACTGAATTTTAAGGGTTTTTTTTAAGGTAGTGTTTCCACTTTGGACTCCTGTTGTGTTTAAAAATAAAATAGGGAAGATACGCCTCTTCTCTCTCACAAATGGAAAGTCAGATAACTCCAGGTGGCCCATTTGAAATGCAGCAAGGTAGCAACAGCCCACATTAAGAGCACAGTCAAGCCTGCTGCACCTATTGAAATCAAGGAATGTCACTTATATTTAATACAGGTTACTGAAATGAATTTATTGCATCTAAAATTCATTGTTATGAAAAAGATTATAAAATTCATGAATTATCTGTAACCTAGTTTAGAAAAGCACTATTGTTCTCTTAGGTGCAAAATGTTAAAAAGATACTTGTTCATTCATTACAGAAGAAGCAGTCTGCATTTCAGATAAGAAACTAAAACAGTAAATGTAATCATTATCCAATTACAATTTAAATTAACATTATTCATTCTGGCTCATCTGTACATCCATGACCTTTACAAGCCTTTATTTATCACACATAACAAAAAACTTAAACAGCTAATTTTGCAGGAGTCAACACTGATGTATTACTGATCGTTTCTCATTTTAAATGATTGTGCTACCTGTTTAATTAAAAAGATGTCTGCTGCACATGGGAGAGTTTTTATTTTTATCATGTAAAAGGGCTTCTGATGGTCATAGTGGAGCAAAATACATTCCTGCGTCTAAGACTCAATCATGTCAAACACATCTGGGTTATGGTGCTAAAGTCACTTCACATGAAAGTGAATTATATCAGCAATACACACTGTAGTAATTCACTGGGATGTAGATCCCCATTCCAACCTCACACTATATTCATGAATAAGGAGATGTTTTTTTTCCTGGACTGTCCTTTGTATACCTATGATGGGACAAGGGCAAGATCAAGCCTCACTGGATAATGCAAGATACCTTAGACACTAAGTTCACTGTGCTGTGACTTCATTCACCACCTTGCATGTGTCTCTATGACCCATTTCTGTCCTTCATGTTCTGCTGCTGTGCAACTCCCTTCTCCTGCATCATGAAGGAATTGCTGTCACCCCGTTAACTTTTCCTAGAGCTGAAGGAAAGGAGACCAGGCTCATCAGGCTGTGCATTTGTGATCCCTTGTTCCTCCAGGTCCAGTTCTACGGTCTCTAAGGATAGGAGTTCAGTGGTCTTCCTAAGCATTAGGAACTCTGCACTCTCTGTTGTCTCTGTGGCAAACAACCCATGAACCCAAGCCCTGTATCTTAGCACTATCAGAATTGCATATAGATTTTTAACAAACTAATATCCAAGATATTTTTCTAGGTCACTATATGCCAGCCAATGTAATGTGCAAGTCAGTGTCTAACTCTGAACTGGGAGATTTACAGGAGAGAGCAGTTCCATTTTGTGTTAAAATCTTGATTTCATTTCTATTAGAGGAAAGGCATTTTTCACGTTTGCAGAAAGTTTTTGTAGAAAACATTGGATGCAATGGACATGGTCATGCTGTGTTGTCCAGTGGAACATGATTTGACTTGAAATGAAAAGCCTCAACAGAAGACCTGGAGGAAAATCTTCACTGTGATAATGCAGAGGACAACCTCTGAAACAGAGGCCTAATGCTAGTTCCCTCATTCAGCACCTTAAAGATTGACTTGAGTCTGAAAAAGTATCACCTCTGCCACACAGGTCCCTGTTTTGAGGCAGTGGCCTCACAGTAGTCATTACCCTTCAGAGCCCTTTTCTGAATGTGGAGCATCAGCCCTTTCCAGAAGGAGAGGCCTGTGCCAGGCAGACCTTTGGACTGTTCCAGCCTGGCATTTGTTATGTGGCAATTTTCCCTGTGGGCAGTCAGGACTCAAATGGATAAACCCATTCTTTGCTGATGAAAAGGTCCAAAACAGTTGCTTACTTGAATTACTGCAAGCAGTAAAAGTGGCTATGTGGAATTTTTTCTCTATTTGGTGAAACGCTCTCCTGTTTTTTCAAAAGCTTCCCATTTTGTGAAGAAGTAAGTGTTGCTGTCTTCTGCTTTTTTACAGTTGTGGCCAAAGTAGAAGACACTCGCCCAATGCAGAGACCTCCCAGAAGGCCACGGAAGCCCAAGACATTAAATAATCCAGAAGATTCCACCTACTACACTCTAATACATGTAAGTTTAAGAAGCTTTTGTGGGCTAAAACTGTCAGATAATTCCCACCTAAACTATCTTTCTAATTGCCTAATTCCCATAATTCTTTTCTAATGCAACATAAAACCTGTGTCCTGCTGAAAGGAGGCAGGCCACACACTTCACATTTCAAACGAGACTTGAAATTGAAGTACCGAGTTACCTGGACTGGGGAGCTATGTCAGACCAATATTTAATTTTGTACCTAAACATACACACTTTCCTTATATGTGTAAGCAGCATTTGCATTTTTAATACCCAGATTAGGTGCCCTGTCTCCGTAGTTTCTTTGTAAGTCACAGGAGAGAACCAGGAGAGGCACAGGTTTGTTTGGAGCTATTTTGAGCATCTAAATTAGTGCTTGATCTTGCAGAGAGAGCAAATACTAAAATAAGTTGTATTAGTATGCACACTGTAACTTCCTTTACAAATGTGGCAGATTGTGATTATGAAGGCATTGGCAAATACCAACAGCTCAGGAGACTAATGGATTTGAGTGTCTCTATATATAGCCTTTGGTCCAAGTTCAGATACTGAGTGCTGCTTTCCCCTCTTGGCTTCAGTGCCCTTAAATATAGGAAAAAAGGCAAGAAAGTAAGCAGAAAGAGTGAAAATGTAAAAGCAGCTCAGAAAGCACTTCCAACAAAAAAAGCAATTAAACGGATTTGCTCGAGGTGCCTGTATCTTAGTGACCTATTTTAACAGCCGGTGAGAACCAGCTAATAAACTAACCATAGCAATTGCTTCTCCTTTCAACAGAAGGTGTCACCAGGGCCTGTAGGGACAGTTGTGTCTGGCATACCAAAAAAAGACAAATACAGCTATGTTTTATTCTGAGGCTTGGAAATAACACAGCTTTGGAACAGTGATATTCTGAAAAGAAATTACATTCTTAAAAATCGATTTGCATGTAAGAATAAAATTTGTTTCATGAAAGCAGGATTGGTGAGATAAAGGACTGAAATGAAAGGCATGACACAGAATCTGTATTAGGAAATTTCTGAGGAGGAGGGTAATTCTGAAGTAAATGCCTATTTAGAAAACTAAGACTATAGAGTCATGAACATAGTATTTTCTGAGAGCTAATTTGTTACATGGCCAGCTCCATATCAGAAAACAGCCATGACATCAGTGCAAACAAAAACTGCAGAAATGCCAGGAAATTTTTAATCAATTTCTTAGCAGCAGCTTTTCAAAGTATTAATCAATATTACCTTTAATGAGTTGTATTTTCAAGGAGCTGTGAAAAAGAGAAACCTGTTTTCCTGAAATGAAGTTCACTGGTCAGGGAAAGGTTCAACATAAATATTGATACACTAAAGCTTAGAAAGGAGACCTACTAGATGTTAAATTCTTAGACCTTGGGTAAGTCATTAAGCTCCAACTTTAGATGGTAGTCAGCTTTAGCGGGCAGTCAGCTTTCCCAGCTATTACAGATTTTCTACCTTATTAGAAATCTCTGTGACCTTCAGACATTCACAGATTATTATCAAGCCCAGATCATATGAAAATGAAGAAACACAATATGAGTGCATTTTTTTTTTTTATTTCTCTATCTTCTGCAAAATCAGGTATTTTTGTCATGTCATGCTACAGGCACTAATTGGACACCTTACAGTCTCAAACATCTCCTTGCATATCAAAGGACCTGAAGGGGTATACAGGTATTAATGAAGCCTAACAATAGCCCATTGTTCAAATAAGACACTAGAATTTTATTTTGGGGTACATTTCTTTGCATCAGCCTATCATTTCGGAATTATATGTCATGTTCATTTGCCTGTATACTGAAGTCCATCAGGATTTCTGATTGTCAGTGACTCTACAGTCCATAATTCTAATACTTTTTCGCTCATTTGCAAGAAACACAGTTAAGGCCACAATCTGCACTTAAAAATACTGCCTTTGAAGTGTGAAGTCTTAAATGCTGCAACATAGCATTATTTTGGCTGTAGGGATAGAACTCTATTAGATAAGAAATTATTCACATTCCCTACGAATCTTCTCTCCTCTGCATTTTTAGAAATCTTATATCCTAAAGGTTCTTTTGCTACCTAGTATACAGTTTTTAAATGGGGCCTTTGTCCATTTTATTCTACTAAAACCTGTGTGAAGACTACGTTGACATTAATGAGAATAGGATTATGCCTCCTCCCACTGCATTGCTTCTGTTCATGGAAATTCTCATGGTATCACAGTAAATTTGCCTCAGTGAGACAGTGTTGTCAATTTAATGAAGTTCCTTCATTAAAACAGCTATAGTTATTTGAAAGTTTCATATCTTCTTTTTCTGTTCTAATTATTACATGGACTTTTTTTCACAGTATGGCAACAGATTTGGGAGAAACAATAGTAATCTCATTCTCAGTCTCAAAGGTTCTTAAAAGAGATTTCTCTGGGATACTTGCTCCTTCCCTATCATTTCTTTTACTAAAAAATATACAACGCTCTCCTACCTAACACTGATGAATTGTACATTTGCATGAGCTTCCCTTTTAGTATTTTAATTACTTTTTATTTTCTTAGAAGTCAATACAAGATGAAAAACGGAAACCAAGAAAAGAAAGGTAATTTTTTTTATTATCTCACTGTTGTTTCAGTACTCTAGAATAGTTTTTAGCTGTACTTCAACCAGGAGAATAAAGCACTGAAAAAGGAATGGTAATTTGGTTATTCATGGGGAAACGTATACAAAGTTAAAATATGCAATTTTCCTTAACTAAAATGCGTTATAGAATTCAGTCATTCAGTTTTCCTAAAACATGGCCCTTTACCATGGTAACACAAGCATTATAATAAGATAAGGTCCACATCAAAGGTAGTTCTGACACAGAAAATAATTGAAGGTGCTTAAAATTCTAGTCAAAGCCAATGGGCAACCAGTTCTTTTTTGTCAGCAAAAATACAGAATGTCAAAGTTTTCTCCTAAAAATATATGAGTGTCTGAAAATAGATAATAAAAAATTAAAATAATAACTATGCATAACAGCTAAAGAAGAGTAGCCCTTGAAATTTGAACCAGAAGTGTTTTCTTTCCAGTGTAACTAACCTATTTTGATGGATCTCTGCAGAAAAGAAGGAAGTAATAGGTATATTCTGTCCTTCTGTATCTTAGATCCTTACGGGTGCTGCAGACCTGGTTTGCAGCTCCTGCCATACATCCCAGCTTTATTTTATTTGTGTTTCTATACTGAGACTTTTCTGCAGCCCCCTCAGTGGCACTGCTGTGGCCCCATGTGTGTGATGGCAGCCTGCTCACAGCTGCCAGATGAATGGGCTCTCTGCACCGTCCTCAGCTGAGGGTGCAGAACACAAACTCCATAGCTAAAATATGTATCTTAAAGGATGTTGCATGACATTACATTTATATAAAATGTGCTTACAGCATTGAGCTTCATTCAGCCACAATTTAAATTGCACTTGATTATGCCGCAGCTTAAAGGATCGACCTTATGTCCATGTTCTCCATGTTTGGTCTCTTTCAGCTTTTTTTCTCATGTCATTTGGATCCTAAAAAAAATCACACCTATTGACTCCAGTCTAGGGGTGAAAAAACTAACACACCAAAATCTAGTGTTTTCTCTCATTGGCCTCAGTTAGGTTTCACGTATATTACATCCAGTTAACCAGTTCCCTGACTGCATCTTCTTTCTTGTGCTGACTCTGTATTAGCAGAACATAGCAAGTGAAATCAATTAATTAATTCTGGTTTCTAACAATGTGAGGGTTGAATTCTGAACTTCTCTATTCAGTTTCTTTTTAGGATGTTACTTCTTTCTTTAGCCATTCTAAACTGGATGTTGGGATTGATTTTTTTCTGTATGTATAATACCCTGGATCAGGTTCACCTAACAAAATATGAGATATCTGCATTATTGACACCCATATCTGAACTAGTTGCTTTAGACTCTCTTCTTGTACTGAGAGAAAAAAATAGCCATCTTTAGGAAAATGATTCATCTCTTGCTCAAAGAGATATTAAATATAGGCCAGATGAATTATACCATAAAAATGCCTCTCCACTGAGTCTAATGGCAAACCCAAACAATTTCAGTCATCTGTGTCTCCTTTATGAATATATAAAAGTATTTACCACTTAAATTTCCTCAATATCTACATTGTACAGCAGTCACACTTCAGAGACTAATTTTTTATGCCCATATATATGTTTCCTTAGATCCTTAACACATAAACAGAACTAATAATGATATTTGGCTGCCTTGGGTTTGTATGGTAAAAATAATATTGGAAAGTTAAACTGTTAACTTAATGTTCTTATTTATTGACAGTCTGAGTAAAGTGCTAGATATAGATATCTACTACCAAGAAATTTCGTCTACTGACTCCACCTCTAAGGACAGCAGTACTACCACAAGAAGGAAGAGACACCCAATTGAGCGCAGGACTTCCATTTTACGAGCTACTGAGCGGTAATTCATACAAAATAATGATAGGAAAAAATCAATATTATCCTTTTTGAGATATTAAAAAGATTAATAAAAAGAAAAGAAATGCACTTTCAAATTACACATAAATCCATTGTTTTAGACATGGAATTTTGCCAAATTATCTTGAAAAACATATAGCTACAATTTCCCATCTTAAAATGGGAATATCTGAAATATTCCCAATGCAGGAGGAATAAATGCTAGTGTGATTGGTGTTCAGCCTACCTGCCAGTTTTTGGTTTCCCAAGGGCCAGATGGACAGACATTCTGCATCTCTGATCTAAAATAAAATTAAACTGAAGCAGAACCTAAAAAATATATTTCTGATTAGTTAGGTTTTAAATACGGTGGACACGTGCCAGACTTTCTGCATGTTTTCTGCAGGTAAGACTCCAACTTGACTGCCTCCTTCTCCTGCTGTCCTGCACAGGTGCCTGTAGCCTGCATGCACCTCACCAAGATGGACAGCCAGGAGAAAAACCCCAAAGGGAGGGTTCCCTCAACCTCCTCTCTTCCCACATAGACTTCACAGAGGGTAACCACTGCCAGGCTAAGGAAATTCACATTCTCACTCTTGCCAAGGCACCCCCACACACTGCACATGCAAACACACATCTATATATCTTAATATAATCGTATCTCCTTACATGTTCCTAAATGTAAGAGGAGCCTGGAAAACCATCTAGGTCAAAGTCTTAAGGGAAACACTAAGCCTGGGATGAGCACTAAATTTGAAAATCTCTCTGTAGTAATAGAGAAAATGTTTGTAGAATACTTATAATATTTTGTGCCCTTTATGTATTTCATTTCAGGCCTTTTTTCACGTAGGATCTAAATTAGTTTCAGGAAAGTGTTGTGAAGATGTGTAGTTAAAAGTAATAATATCAGGGAATTACCATATAGCTTATGTTGGATTTCTAATTATACCAAATCTGTCATCCTGAGCTCTGGTTTAGGTGAATGAAAGTTTTGCTACTGAGCTTACTAAAAGGAATTTCTTACCCTTTACTGTTTGCTGCTCAGATTGCAGCCTAAGTAGCTATAGAGAAACAAAATATGTATAACTTTTAAATTAACAGTGTTACCTCAGAGGGCAGATGAATGCAATTAATAAACATTTCTGCACTTCAGTATCTCTTGAATAAGTCACCAGAATACAAAGACTGTACAGCCATTTCAGTCTACAGAAGTGAAGCATTGAGTATTTTTTATTTGGCAGTTTACCTTTGACATTGGTGTAGGACCAGTGGTGGGGGCACCTTTAGTGTAGAACACTACAAATTTTTGTAATTATTTCACAGTAATTTTATTTTTAAATAACTGTCTTTTGTTTTTAATCTTGCTCCATGGTAACAGCTGATCCCCCATCAGCATTCCAGCCCATCAGAGGGGGCATCCAAAATGCATCTTGCCATCTGAAAATAAAGTAAAATGAGATGGACACTTACATTGAGCTCCACAGGCAGGTTAAATACAGAGCAAACAAATTTATGCCAACTGAAAATCTGGGGCAGTAACCATCAGGCAAATGCTACTGCAAAGCATCCCCATGCTCTCAACGTTTTTATGTCCTTTTATTATGTCCCCTTCATAGAAGAACATGTTGTTCTTCTGTGTTCATCTGCTTCTAGCATATAATGTGTTTGTTCCAAGGTGCCTGTTTTGTGCAGCACAGGAAGAGGCCTAGCAAAGTCAGCTGATTTTTTTTCTTTCTCCTTTTATTTTTCCCCACAAGGGTGGAGGTTAAGCAGTCGATTAGGAGTGTTTGCCAAGGTAAATGTTTTGACTCTAATTTCTACAACACTTCTGTGCTTAATCCCTAGGTCGAGGGTTGCAGAAAGACCCCTGGAAGAGAGTAAAGCCGAAGATAATCCCTATGACTACAGACGACTGCTGCGGAAGACCTCACAGCGCCGGCGCCTTATCCAGCAGTTCTAGCTGCTGCTGCTGTTCCTGCTGCCATTTGGCTTTTATTAGCATAATTTTTTTTAATCATTTTATACCATGTGTTTCCTTTTTTTTTTTTAAATCTTCAGTGTTTCAAGTTTACGTGTGTGTTCATTTGAATATGAATTACTGTGGTTTACAGCCCAACATCATTGCAAAGGGACACTGTCAGTCACATATCACATTCTTCCCTAATATACAAAAATCACCTCTCTTTTGTGTACCACTGCTACATCCTAAAATTATCAGACATCTTAAATCTAGTTTACTTTCCTTAGGGCATATTTTTTTCATCAGTCTCATCCAATCAAAATAATAATTTACATTATAGTTCTCTAGTTAAGCTTTCAAATTCCCATATGCACCTTCAGAAAACCTTAGTTATTCTTTCTAATAAATAGTTTTACAGGAAAAAGAATTACAAGAGCACCACGGGGGAATTTTCGCTTGTTTTAGTTTACATTGCTTAAATTTTGGGATGACCTGTTTGTGGCAAGTGTCCCTCTAATAACAGTTAATGTATACAATTGATTGGATAGTATACTATGGCAGTTTATTTCATTATTGACTTTACTGTAAAGCTAGTAGCCAGTTTTAAAGGTCAATATTGTGTGTATAATCTTTATGTTGGAGATGTCCATTTGTGGGAAGTATATCCAGCCCTCTCCTCTGCCTCTGAGCTTTGTGACTAAGTGATGAACATTTAAATCATGTTTGCTATGTTCTCATTTGCATTAGATTTTTAGGAATCTTAATCTCTGGGGTACCAAGAAAGGAATAGAAATACATTCTCTGGTTGATTGCTGCTGAAATGTAATGATCATTCTTAATCAGTTCCACTAGAAATTAAATGAAAATAAAAGCAATAGCCACAATGTTCAAATTTTCCCCTGATTCCTTATTCAAAAGACATTATTTCACAGAAACTACACAGATAATTGCAGTGCTTCCTTTCAGGATTAATAATTGCATGTTCCCAGCTGCAAAGCAAGAGAAGGCAAATTTCATGATGCCAGCATAACGGCCTGATCCTACTCCGTTCCTCAGCTCTCCTAAATGTGACAATTGGTGGCAGCAGTCAGCCACAGGGGCTGGGTTTTGTCCATTCCCCATGCGCATTTGGCCTTTTCCCCAGAGACAGATCACCATTGCTTCCTGATCTGTAACTAGTTACAAGGCTGTGCACCAGATTAAAATGTGCAATGTGAAATTTGCTGCGAATTGTTAAATTTTTGAAATATGTTTCAAAGTTGCTTTGTCACGTATTATTAAAACGGTAAACTAAATAAAAATGTACAAAGCACTAATACCGCTGATGTGTCTGAATTACACCCAGAACCGACAAAACACTGCGGACCGGTGAGTGAGCAAGGCAGGGAAGGGCTCACAGCAGCCTCTGGCCATGGAAAGCTGGAGTTAATTGTCTACGTGCAAGTCAGCGTGATGTGGCAACTAGAACAGACTGACATTTCACACGAAGAGATGCCTAGACTGGATTTCTTTTGCTTTCCCACCCCGGCAGTGTTTTTAAGCACTGAGACATTTCTGTGAGGTCTCGTGGCGGGACACTTCTCGTACCCATGTAGGTGCCTGCGGAAAGCAGAGAGATGCCCCGGGCTGAACACAGGGCCTGGCTGCCAGGAGCGTGGGGGCCCTGCGTGACCAGCGCTCTCGGCAGAGCCACATCCTGACCTGGTGTGGTCCCGCCTGCCTCCCTCCAAGGCCAGGGCTTGAAATCCCTCCTGTGCCAGAGGAGAGGCAGCCGCGGCCGGGAAAGGCTCCCGCGGAGCCCCGGCTGGGTGGAAAACGGAGGTTTGGTTGCCTTCAGAAACGACGCCGTGAAGGGAATGGGATCAGTCGTTTTCGTGCTCTTCCCGTCTGGCCTCCAGGCCTTCTGCCTCCTCGGCGCTGGAGCGAGGATGGCGGTTCCACCAGGGTACCCAACTCGGAATGTTGCGGAAGCCCCCGGCGCTCCGGGGGCACGCGGGGGCAGTCGCGGCGTCGCGCAAGGCTCCTCCTGCACGTCCGTGGCAGCCAGAACCCCCCTGCCCGCACGGGAGCGGGAGGGACAGCCGGAGCCCAGCCCCGTGCGGGCCCCTCCACCAGCGCCTTCTCCGCGGCGGCCCGGCCCGATGGGGCGCCCGCCGATGGCTGTGGGCCGGGCCGATGGGGTTCGGGGGGTGTCTCTTCCCCACCCCGGGACCGCCGGCGGCACGGGCTGTCCCGGCCTCGGCGCCGCCGCCCAGGAGTGCCCTGCTCGCACGTGCGGTGCCCCGGTGCAAAAGTGGGAGGTGTGATGGGGGGATTTCCCTTCGCTTTGCATCTTAAAGGACTAAGGACACTTCCCTAAGTCCCAACCTTCCCCTCGAGATACCAGGCTGGACCACCGCGGCCGCCCACGACTTGGAGAACTACCATTCCACGCCGCTCAGCGGCACCGGGCGGCTCGGCCATCTCCTCCCGCCCCGCCGCATGGACCGTCGGTAAAGACGGCACAGGCACCCTCGCTCGCCTTCGCCCCCCGAGGCAGCTGCAGCCCCAGTGCAAGCAGCGCCCATAGCTCGGGTCTGCGCCGAGCGCTATCGTCCTCCCTCCGCGGCCCCTCGATCCTCCGATGCAGGGTGCGGACACCACTTAGAACAGCTGACGCCGTCGCCGCCTCAGCGGGCACCTCTTCCCGCGGAGCCGCCCGCCCCGTCCTGGGCAGCAGCGCCTGCTGGGCTCGGCCGCAGAGCTCGGCGGAGCGCGCCCCGGCGGCGCCCACGGGAGACGCTCCCACCCACGCGTGCCCGGGGCGCTCCCGCCCCTTCGCCTGCCGCCGCCTGGCGCAGCCGCGCGCACTTACACACCCGCACACTCACACTCACGCACACTCGCTCAGGCCGCCTGGGCTGCAGATCGCCGCTCCTCGCCCGCCCCGCCAGTTCGCCTCCGCCATGGCAAGCCCCGGCTCCGGCTTCTGGCCTTTCGGAGCCGAGGAGGGCTCCGCGGCCGCCGAGACCCCCGGCACAGGTAGGGGGACGCCGAGCGGCCGGGCGGGACCGGCCCGACGGAGCCGCCGTGACAGCGCTGCCCGGTCGCCGGAGCCTTATTTGTGGCAGCTCGACCAGCCGGACGAAGTGGTGCGGGCTGCGGGGACCGACGGCGACTGACGGCGACTCGAGCCCGGGCCAGCGCCGCGGGGCTCTGCGGGCCAAGGGGTTCCTGGGGAACGGGGCCGGGGGTCGGGGGAGGCGCTCCCAGCCCACGCCCGTCCCCATGGACCCTCCGCTCGATTTTCTCTTACAGCCAGAGCTTGGTGTCAGGTTGCCCAGAAGTTCACGGGAGGGATCGGAAACAAACTCTGCGGTAAGGGCAGGGAGGCCCCGGTAGCCCGCGGCGGGGGCGCGGCTGCGAGCCCGTGGAGCGCCGCGGGACCTGCCCCGGGCCGGGGGGGTGGGGGACCAGGGTCGATGGCCCGGTAATGAGGCCGTGTGTCCGTGTCGCTGTCAAGCCCTGCTGTACGGAGATGCCGAGAAGCCCGTGGAGACCGGCGCCAGGGCAGCAGCCCCGGGGGTAGCGGAGCCGAGGCCGACCTGTACCTGCGACAAAAAACCCTGTGGTTGCCAAAAAGCGGACGTGAATTACGCCTTTCTGCACTCAACAGGTAACGGCGCTCCCGGGGCACGCTGCTCCTCTAAAACTAACAAGAAAAAAACAGCTGTGGTTCGGTCGGGAAATCGCCTCCGCCCGCGTTGCGCGGAGGCGTGGGGGGCTTGGCGGTGCGCGGCGGAGCTCTGCGCCCTCAGCCCCCACTCCCGCCGGGCATTTCTCAAATCCGCGAAAAATCACTCAAACAAAAAATCCTGGAAAGAAAAACTCAAAGCAGTAAAATCCCGCGTGCTGGAGCCTGCAGCTTTCTCTTTGTAAGGAGCACTGACAGCAGCGACCTTCTCATTGAAGACCTTGCGATGTAATTAAGGTTGGAGGTGGGGAGGGAGATAGAGCGCTCTCTTGTTCATTTGCTTTAATTCGAGATATTTTTGCACTTCATCTTTTCTAACCTTGGAGGTAGCGTCTCCGCTAGGGAGTAAATCCCAGCTCCCCGCCGACATGCGCTGGTCAGGAACTCTCCCGTTTGCTCGGCAGCCCGGGACCCCAGTCTGGCTTTGACTAAGCCATTTCTCTTGAACAAAAGCCTTGTGTACGCCGACATCCCGTGCAGTATTGCCTCAGAAAAAGGCATTAAACTATCAACAGGTCACTTGCATAGGAGAGTCACCACGAAGGTATTTTATTGCAAAGCAAATGACAGTTTTTAGGGTGCTGCTTGTAGCATTTTTTGCTCAATCTTTATTTCTCCCGAGATTCGTTTTCCCTTCTTTCTTGTTTCCCTGCTCTCACTGTCTTAAAAATTGGTCTGAAATATATTGTGGACAGAATTGGCCAATTTAGGTGGGATATTAAATCGTGTTATCTCTCAGAACGTTCCTCGAAATACAACCTTGCCGTTTTGCTTATTAAATGAAAAAAAACCCCATTTTTATTGAACACAGTGTAAAGATTTCCTGAACATAAACGAGAGAAGGCTTTGTTCAAAATCTATGCATGTGGTCATAAAACGAAGTTAACTTTTAAATTTCTCCCTTCCCAGATCTTCTGCCGACATGCAATGGAGAGATAACTACTATGTCGTTCCTACAAGACGTTGTGGACATTTTACTTCAGTATGTGGTGAAAAGTTTTGATAGATCAACAAAAGTAATTGATTTCCATTACCCAAATGAGCTGCTCCAGGAATATAACTGGGAACTGGCAGACCAGCCACAGACCTTGGAAGAAATTTTATTGAACTGCAGAACAACTCTGAAGTATGCAATTAAAACAGGTAATAGCAATTCTCATTTTCTATCCTGTATGGTCTCGTCCATTGATTAAAGGTGTCATTTCAATTTCGCTTGAAACGTTAAAGATTGAAGCAGCAACTGTTTTTTGTCAGCTCCAAGCAATTTCTAGCAGAGACAGAAATTGTTTTCCAAAATGATAAAACACTCCAGCAGCTCCATCTCTGTAGCTGTCAGCGCAGCCTCGCACACCCTTTCCGATTTAAAATTAATGCGTCTGTGTGTCAGAGTTGCCGAGTGTGCCACTGAGCAGACTTTGCACCACCTTCACCACATTCTGCCGTTCCTTTTCATCCATTTCACGTGTGATGCCGTGGCAGTGGCCTCTTGCTCCCTGCAGTCCGGGGTGCGGCAGGGCAGAGGGGGAGTCCCTGCACGGGGGGCAGCAGGGACCAGCCCATTTAACAGCCGAAATCGCAGTAAACGGCCTGTAAATGAGAGCTCTGAGCGGCCATTTGCCGTGTCTCTCACTTAGCTTGCAGGACAGAAAATAAAAACCGGAGAATTTAGCAGAACCGTACACAGAAATATTGAGGATTTTGTTTCGACTTTAGGCTCAAGCAACAAAACCGAAGTCCGATTTGTTTTAACAGCCATTTGTTGTTTTTCACTGGGGAAAGCGGGGATGGGTTGATTCCTGCCTGCCTGGGATCCCCCGTTAGTCCTTCCCCGCTGTGGGCTTCGTGGAGGGAAGGGAGCATGGGGCTCGCCCAGGCGTGGGGAAGCGCCCGACGCCGCACCGGGGCCACCTTAAATAAACTGCGGCGGAGCAGGCAGAAAGCGGAGCCGCAATTACGGCTGTCATTGGGAAATAATAGGGAGTCCAGGGAGCTCTTAGTGGGAATTTGAATTACTGAGAAATTGCTTAAAAATAAATGTGAAGCAATTACTGAAAGAGACAAAAGGCTGATTTGTGACTAGAGGTTGAGTGGAAAACAAAAAAACCTCAGGTTTTGAGAAGAGAACAGAACAGACTGATCCCGGTAAAGATTGTGCGGTATCTGTGTAATCCTCCTCGTTTAGGGGTGGAAATGACCATCCGCATGTTTTGATGCATGGGTCGGGTTCTGTCAAGACGTCTGTAAAATATCGGATTAAATAGTTAGGTAAATTATATCCAGGGGAACAAAGTCGATTAGTCCAGTGATCTTTGTGATGTGTCTGGATAGAGCATAGGAAACGTGTTTGCACAGAATGATATAGAATGTGGGATCTGTGATTCTGGGAAACCTAAAAATAGGGTTTCTTAGGTGATTATCATAAATCGTTTTTTACATAACAGACCAATTTAATTTTGTGCATCCAAAAAAGACCCTTTTAACAATGTTACCATTTCTCTTTCTCTCTATAAATATCAAAGGCTTTCCCATCTTGGCATTTTGAAATTTGTTTTAATGAAAACAATGTTTTTGAAGTCTGAAAACAGGTGCTGGGGGGTTTTGTAAAATGTAGTGGCATGGCAGGGTTCAGCCAGGGGGTAAAGAGCCACCTCGCTTGGCTGCTGCTGCTTCTCAGTATCCCGGGGTGACAGCGCCAGCCTGGGGTGGGGTTCACGAAATGCATGGGGTTTACACCTGGAGCCCTGCCCTTCGCATGTGCTTCGGAGTAAAACACTGGAATTGCCCGCAGAGGAAGGACAGTATGGTGAGGCAGCGTCTGCTTCCACTCCTGCCGCAGAAGCCCCTCGGACACGGCCCCTCCCGGGCAGCGTTTGGCTGCAGGCGCCCGGGAGGCTGATTGAAAAATAAATTGTGTTGCATAGATTAGCCTCACAGCTGGATACCCAAGTCCAGGGATTCGACGAGGCAGATGGCTGATTTTTCAGCCGAGGGGCAGGTGTGGGTTGCTCCCAGGTGTTGCCTGCATGCCATGGCTCACTGGGGCGCCCAAGGAAGCCACACTTTCTACCCCCTTACCATCAGAGATGGAATTCTTGCTGAAAGGATGTAAAAGGCAGTGATTGCAAACGCAGGGAAAGGTGGGTGTGGAATACAGTCACTGTGCACTGTACAATTGAAAATGAACAGGGGAATTGAAATACAGACGTGTAAAAATGGCTTGGAAACTCCAGGAGGGGCGTGAGCAGCCGGTTCTGGCCCAGCCGTGCTCCCTGGCAGGCCCTGATGCCGGCTGTGCACGCAGTGAAGCTGCAAGCACGGCCAGGCTCAGTGCTGCCAGCCCTGCCTTTATCTCTGCTGTCTGGCCGTGCCCAGCCCTTCTTGTCTCTGCGGAGGCCCTGGGTTGATGCTGGGCGTGCCCGTGCCTCAAACTGGTTTAGGTAGGAGTGTGTTTGAGAGGGTGCGTGGGGCAGAGGCACGCCCTCAGTAGGGAAAGCCAGGCCGCGGGTGTCCCTGGGCCTTGCCCCTGGTTCTTGGCCATCATCTCCCCGTTTCCACTGGGATATCTGTGAATGCATTGTGTATTGCTAAACGAACCATTTAAGTAATAATCTCCTATTTTCACCTCTCGCCCAGTTCTTCACCCTGTCACAGTCTCTTTTCCAATATCTCTTGGTTGAGGAACAGCTTCGACAAAGCATGTGTATTTCAGGCAGAGGCACCCAGGTTGAGATTTTTGAGCACCTCTCACAAACACTTCTTACCTGGCCGGTGGTGCCTGTTATTTTAAGCAAAGCATCAGTTTTCCATGGCCATCTAGCCAAGGGAAGAGAGCTGGCTCACATATTGAGGTGTGACATGGGCAGACAAAGCCCTGCAGCTGGGGCAGGGGTCAGGTTGGGGCAGTACATTCCCTGCCCTTCCGTGTTACAGCCGTGCTGCAGAAGGGAAGGGCATGGAGTGGAGGGGGCTGTGTCACAGGTGTGGGTGCTGGGGGGGTCTCCCAGCAGCCACAGCTGCTGCTCTCTCTGTCCTGACATCTCTCGATGCAGCACTTCTCCCTCCACCTCACTCGCTCCAGGGTACGGCTGCCTGACCCCTGCGTGCGCCAGGGCCTGTTCCCAGGGCAGCTCCCAAAGCAGGTGGTGTGCTGGGAGGTTTGCTCAAAGAAACAAGCAGTGACAACAGGGATGTCGCCTGGAGCAGAGTATGGGGTGGACAGAGAACTGCTGAGACACTGAAGCTGCAGATACAAATTCTGCTATTCCCCTTTTCAGTGTGGATTTATTTCCAAAACAGGAGTTTTTGTAACCTTCTTCGAGCCTTTCTGTAGCCCAGATCCACTAAAGGTTTTTAGCTCCTACTTTTCTGTTGCTTTCAGGTGAAATTTGGCATCCATCTGTGATATAGAACCTAAGCTATAAATATGGAATCATCTTTCAGCATCCCTCCATCAAGGGAGGTCCAGTTCTCTGCAGGCAGAGACCCTGGAGCAGGATGGCTGGGGCTGTGGTGGTGGTGACAGGGTGCACATGTGTCTTAGGTCCACCAACCGCATTCAAGAGTGTGAAGAGGAGGGAGCAAGATTCAGTTCGTTCTGCTGGATCTGAGCATCATTCCTCGGTGCTCAGGGGCTTTGGCTGCCTGTCTTTGGTAGCACAGACCAGGGAAAGGTGACAGTTCCTGTGCCTCTCAGTGAGAGGGGGGAGCTCCTCGCAAAATGCGATCAGGCTGGATGGCGACAGCATGGGGCTGGTCTCAGGTTAAGGGCACAGGCAGGTGGAATTTGCACGTGTCCCCTGCCCCATATCCTCAGCTCTGGTCTGCGTGTTCAGCTTGATTGCTCTGCCTTTGTGTGCTGCAGGGTGGGAGCTGGGGAGCAATTCCCCGTGCTGCTCTGCCAGCCATGTGTCCGTGCCTGATAAGAGGCCACAGGAGACTGAAGATAAGTTTTCTCTCAGTGCTGGGTCTGCATTTCCTCAATCATCTTGCTCTATCTTTTGTTTTCTCTGATGGCAAAAACAGTACATCGTCTAAGGGTCAGGACAGGTGTTTTCCAAGCAGAGGCTGCCTTCCTTTGAGTTGGATGGCATTTAAGTAATTGTGAACCATGCATAATTTGTACCAGTAATTATGCCACTTATCAGGGGCTTGAGAGAAGTAACTAGTAAAAATGGAATTTTAATGCTTCCTGTGTTTAATGGCTCTAGGCATGTTTTTAAGGAAAATCTCTAGGAGGATTTTAGAAAGAAAACAGGAGCCAATTAGATTAACTAAGTAAATAGGCTGTCAGCTCAGTGAATATAGTCCTGTGCATCATTCTGCTGGGGCAGCAGTGCTGGTTTTCATGGCATTTGATTAAAATCACAATTGCAAGTAGCCAGGCTATTTGTAATTGCACTCTGACAGTGAAGAAATGACAAGGACCACCACCTTCCCTGCCATCTTCCTACTATCATCAGCCATTGAGTCATGTGCAAAGCAATCACCAAAATACTCCATTTTTCTCATTTCGCCTTGTCTATTACAATCATTAGCCATTCATCACTGATGTTATATGTCCTGGCAAGCTTTTCAGATGGTGTCTCATGCATGCCTTTCAAACCTAGTCAGGCAAAACCATATCCAGTGACAACATGTGACACACTAACGGGAGCAAACAGCCATTTTTGTGAGCCAGCAATGTGCTAATTTTCAAGGCATATTGAAAGGATAATAGGGAATGTTGGAATTAATTATTCTGCGTTGAATGTAATTACTCTGATTTTACTGAGTTTGGAATGAGAAAGAAAGAAGATAAATTATCCTGCCTTTTTCTAAAAATGTATTTACTGATATTTGCTTTGTTTCATACCTTGAATGCACTTCCTTCTCTATAGAAATATGAAGGTAAATACACTGTTCAGCACTGTATAGTTTCATTCAGAAAATCAGCCTTTTGATAACATTTTCCATCTTATCCAGGGCACCCTAGATATTTTAATCAACTTTCAACTGGATTGGACATGGTTGGATTGGCGGCAGACTGGCTGACATCAGCAGCAAATACTAATATGTAAGTAGAAGATTTTTTTTTTAGTTATTTACAGAAAGACTTTCAGTGTTGTTCTGTAGGCTGTTGATTATAAAACTTCGTCATTGTGATATGGTACTAGTTTTGCTACTTCCAAAAAGCACACAAAAAATACATACAGATTAGCATTTTGCATGCAGAAATATGTAAGATGAAAGATATGCTAAGTGAACAGTTGCATCCATGTAGAGGGGTTATGTACAATCCATACCCTGAGCAGGCAAAGCCATTGCTTTCTGTAAGAAAGAGATGCAGAATTTAAAGTGTGGAGATGTTTTCACTTCGGGATTAGGATGCATTTTTGTGTACTTGCTTAGCTTCAGGCGCTGACTGGTCATTATGAATAGGACTGCTGACATGTGCCTCTAGCCATGCACACGGGTTTGTGCAAGGTGGAGGGCTGGCTCTGCCCAGCATCTCTTGGATAAAGGGCAAAGCCTTGAACCTGGGAGAAACAGGCAAGATTTTATTCAGTGAAGTGGGTGGAAATGGCTTCTCAAGCACTGTCTGCATTTCTCCTTCTAGACATTCAAATCAGAAGGAAGACTGTGAGAAGTACTGTGAAACAGAACTCTGCCCAGTATAAGATAGAGTATATTGTGTCTGTAATGTAATGTAATATTGGAAAAAGATGTGTTAGTGTTGTAGATGAAAGCATTAAATATGGACATTACTACATTTCAGGTTCACCTATGAAATTGCTCCAGTGTTTGTACTTTTGGAATATGTCACACTAAGGAAAATGAGAGAGATGGTTGGCTGGCCAGGGGGCTGTGGCGATGGGATATTTTCACCTGGTACATGACATTTCAAGCTTTCTCTATTTTTCAGACTGTGGTATATGACATCCCCTGTAGCTAAAGAGTAAATACAATTAAATATGCATGTTCTAGAGGACACTTACTAGTAAACACCAGTGGCCTCTTTCAGAAAAAGTATTGCATGTTTTTGAATTTCAGGGATGTGATTATGAGGATCTGTTTGAGCAAATTGCACTGCATGATGAGCAGCTGTAATGGCACATGGGAAACATAATGAGAAGAGACATCTGCCTTGCAGTTTTGCTTTGCCCCCACTTTTTATGGATTACATGAAATAGAACGACTATTGTATTAATAATGGAGGGAAGAAACACAACAAAGCTCTCCATCACCGCAGGGGAAATTGGAGCAAACAGGGAAAGATGTAGCATCCCTTCCAGCAGTTTTAGTGGAGTCAGTAGGACTCTGCCAGCATTAGAGCATGCTGTTAGTTTTCCATGTAAAGCTGACCTGTTTTGCTCAGTGGGGTACTTAGGTGCCTAGTTAATCTGAGTGCTTAAAGGCTTAGAACCTGGTTCCTTCAGGGCAAGTCAGTAAGGCAAAAAAGTTAGCGTAGAGAAATCAGTGACAAACATTTTTAAGACTTCTTTATTTTTTTAATCATTCCACTTAGTCTTTTGATTTATACTCTTTGTCACCTCTTCTCTGACTCTGTAATTTCATTGCTCAAAAATTTTGGCCTATCTTAGAAAATTGCAGAACACTGAAAGAATTTACATTGGATATAAAATCTTGGCTTGTCAAAAGAGAGCAGACTGTTAGCTGTTGCAGAAGGATCCTTTCTGGAGGGGAAGTTAGTTGACCTAATGGAGAGGGAAAGAGTGCACCTTTGAGTAGAGGAGAAGCCTCACTGATAACAGCCTAGGACATTCAGCTCTCCGAGGCCATGAAGGTCAGGCAAGGCTCATCTTCAGCTTCTCACATCTGAATACACATGTGGAAAATGGTGTGGGAGTTTTATTCTAACACTTTCCGCAGATGCAGAGAAATAGATGAGAATAATTGACATTGCTTTTTCATGACTTCTTACTTAAAAAGCACTGAGAGCAAAACTGACAGCTTTTATTGTGGTGCTTAGAGATTCCCACAAAAACCTTGCCCTCCATCACACCGGGCATCTAAGCGTGTATCACGAGCCCAGGACCAAAGTGAAAGGTTTTGGAAACTGAGCAGTGGTTGGTTACCAACCCTGACCCGACTCAGTACAGGTGCCCTTGGTTCCTCACCTTCCCACTGGGCTGGTCAGGGACCTGCAGGGTGAGAGAAGAGCAATGGCAGTGCTGCCCAGCCAGTCCTGGAGGGCAGAGCTGGATGTGGCAGCAGGCTGAAAGGCTCAGTGTGTGCCACATCTGCCCGAGTCTGGCAAACTCAGGTAGAGGTAGTGTGAGTCAGGAAAGGTGTGTGTCTCGGGAGGAGCTGCTGGCCCTGCCGGGGCTGTGGAAGGTGCTGCCCACGTGGGGCCAGGGTGTTGCTGCTGTGTCAGCTCACTTCATCCAGCTGAAACCTGCGTGGGGATGGGCACTCTGGCAGGTGTGTACCTGCCCTGGCATTTGCAGGGATGCCCCCTCTCGTTCTTTCTTTTTCTGCAATTTCTGATTTGTGCAAAGTGCATCTTTCTAATTCACCCTCTCAAGACAGCAATACTCAGTGTGCAGGTTCTGCTTTTTAAGGCAATAATCAAAATAATTTCTGTGCTGTCTTCTCTCTTCAAGTTGTCATGGCTTTAGCTGAAGACCTTACTGTTGCAAAGAAAAAGTTCTTTCTCTCTGCATTCTCTGGAATGAAATACATAATATCAATACATGTGAAGCATAAAGCCTGACTGTTTTCTTCAAATTTTCTAGGTGTGTTTTGTTACCTGCAATTAACTGTGGATGTGAGCACAACTACAAAATTAAATGCAGGCTGCAGGCTTATTATTAAACTTAAGGTTAAATGACTGAGTAATAAATACTAATAGGAAAACTTGGTACTGAAGAAACTTAACATTTCAGTCTTGATTCTTTTGACACTGAGCCAATGACTTTGGACAAGATAGGCCAAATTACTTCAACTTAGTTCAGTCACCTAGATCATCAATAACAGCTGCTGCATGACATCTGCATTTTTTAGGGACAGGTACCTGAGCATTTCCTCTTAATCTCTCCATTTCTTGTTCTGTCATTTCTGAAGAGAGTTGTAGAAATACTTTCATATCTCTCAAGATAGTTGAAGGGGGAAGAGAAACCCCAATCTGTGCTGACCCATAGGCCAGCAATGCCATTCTTCTGTGGCATTTTCCCTTGGATTCACAGGAGGGCCAGTGAGGTCAGGGAAAGCCCAGAGCAGGGCAGCCTCACTGCAAGAGCAGAGCTAGGCTACTGATTAGAAATGAAGGGCACAGCCTATGTGGGCTGTGGAACAGTATATCTCTCCAGTGAGATTAAAACAAATCATAGAAAAGTCAAAACTGTGTTAAATTTGCAAGCACAGATACCCAACAGTGCTTCCTTCATCTACTCAAAGGGTGGATTTTATCTTATCTCACTTTGGCTGGCCAAGCTTTGGGTGTTCACCCTGGGCTTGTTACAGCAGCTGCTGTGAATCTGAGGGAGAGTCGGGGATGCATCTTCAGGGCAAGTCCCACCTACCACAAACAGCTGCCATAGGATGAGCTGAACCATCCTCTGGAGGTGCACATCTTGTGCTCTTCACTCCAGTTTTAGATGGATGAGTGTTGGAGTAGTTGCACACTACCCCACTGGCATTACAACCTGTTCATTTAAAACCTTTGCTTTATATAAATATATGAGCATGAACATCGATATATAATCAATCTCTGTGTGTGTGTGTATATATATACACACGTATACAGGATAAACCTGATGGATTTCATGTACACATGTCTCTGTGTGTTTGTGTGCTTACAAATGTAAAAGTTCTCAGCTTCTGCCTCAGGTACTGCATTATATTCCCATAGTGCTCATGCAGCATTAATGTAAAGCCAAACATTGCTCCAGTGTAGACTCAGTTTGTAAAAAATCTCAAAAAGGAGAAACAGACCACTGCAGAGTTGTAGATCTGATACCCATCTTGAAGTGGGTAAAATACCCATCTTGAAATGGCTATTTAAAGTGAATGTATGCCAGTGATTGTAAGGCAAGTGTTAGGGACATTTAACCTTTCCCCTTTTTCCCCATCAGAAGACAATTAAAATGAAAAATATTTGTTAGAATGACGCATTTTCTTTTCTCTTCCCTCCTTCCACTTCAGTTATCCAGAAGATAGTGGCTGTTGGGTCTCAGTGGGTGGGTTTGCTCAAAGCTGGGGCAAGAAACACCACACTGATTCAGGAGGGGAGAGCACAGTTTAGGTGGCACTTGCAAATCCCTTTGGAAGTTGCCTTGTGGGAGTATCTGCTTAGGAGATGGAATAAAGTGGGCATTATGTGTTGATGGCATATGGAAAGCTAAGACTGGGGGCTGAAGGAGAGATGGTAGCAAGAATGAGGGTGAAAGGAAGTGCCAGTCATTTTTTGCAGTGGTACTTTTTGCATAAGTTGTTATTTGTGTATAGTAGATCCTGTTATTACACAGCCCAGCTGTGAGGAGCATCAGGAAGAAGAATCTCCGTTTCTGCCACAAGGCAGAGACATTAGCATTACAGTTAGAAAAACTATAGCAAGACTTGTTTGTTCTGAAATGATATTACAATGAATAGAAAAAGTAACAGTATATTACTGTGGACTCCAGGTGGTGCCATATCTAACATGTATGCTATGTTGATTGCACGTTTCAAGATGTTCCCAGAAGTTAAAGAAAAAGGAATGGCAGCTATTCCCAGACTGGTTGCCTTCACATCAGAACATGTATGTGTTTCTGGTTTTTCCTATCTGTTACATCTGCTTGTATGAATTTATGATGAAGAAAATAGCTGAACAGGAATTTGTTGACAACTGTCTTCATTTCTGTTACTCCTTCACTGGGAATAAAAACATGGGAAGAGGCTGGGTTTTTGATATATAGAGGGATGATCTGTGCACTTCTCCGTGGCTGAAATCCAGGGAGAGCAGTCCCTACAAACCACTGCCATTTCTTTGCTCTGACTTGTGTCCGTATAAATGTTGATGTGATTGGTAACAAACACATCAAACAAGGAGAGCTCGTCATTGGGCTTCAGCCTTTTCTGCCAGGAATGTCATCTGTTTGGGTCACTCTGGGGCAACAGAAAATCCTTTTGAGTCAAAATCTTTCCATCTGAAACCACTCCTGCTGTTACTTAAAGAGAAGGTGATAACATACATGAAGACAGTTATATGGCAATGGTGTGTGTGTGTACAGCAGAGCAGCTGCAATATTTGTTGGGCAACTGGGCTTTGCTGTGAGTTTCTGCCTGTGAGCAAAAGCTTCAGCACACAGGGGTTCGTCACAGGCACCGCTGGGCCCTGGCAGTGCCAGAGGCGAGGCGGGGTGGGCACAGGAGAAGCAGGACTAGTCCTCCTGTGAGAGAGTTCTTTGCTCTTTGTACAGCCATGCAGAAGTCTCTGTCGGGGGAGTTTTTTCAGCTTTGTGACCATTTAAAACTCCCTGCAGCCCAGAGTGGAGAATATGGGTGCAGGAGGAAGGGTTATCCCCAGGAGGGGCTGTGAGCTGTTTTCAGGCTTCATTGTCCACTTCTAAATTTCTGTCAAGCTGTGTGGGCTCAGCCCGAAAGGACTCATTCGTGACCGAGGCTCAGCAGGATGCTGTCCATGTTAGGGAACAATGTCCTCCTGGTGCCTTTTTTTGACTTACCATAGAATGTGTTTCCATTCTATGCAAGTGTGAAGAACAAAATACCCTAAATATTGATCAGAAAAGTGCAGGAGGAAATCTCTGTGAGGATGCCTTTCACAGCAGCAGGATGGGATGAGATACTGTACGCATCTGTGGGCTCCACGTTGCAGGATAATTGTCCCCATAGCAGTCAGAGAGGACAGTCTGCAGATGAGTAGCAACTTTCCAAAGCTGGAGAATGTACAGCTAGAGATACATGATTCATATGGAAGTTACAAGCCTAAGTCATGCAAATAAGGTTCAGCATGATGATTTAAAGTAACAAATCCTATTAATCATTAGAGAATTTCATTGTTTTCATAATGATGTAGTGTTAAACAATGACCCAAATTGTGCTATCAGTCTCAAAATAATGAAATGAGCTTTAATAATTGTGTTTTCATGCCAGGGAAGAACTAGTTCCCTTAGCAAATCAAACATTCAAAAATCAAATATACTAGAGAATTCATAGGATGGCGTCTGAAATCCATTACATTTTGAAAGTATCTTGACATTGCAGTTTTGTCCCTTCCTCAAAGAAGCTTTTTATAAAGTATGTTCTCTTCTCTTTTAGAGAAGTTAAAAAACTGCACTATGTGAAGACAAGACCCTTTAACCCTTAATTGCCCAAAGGATATGGGATCATGGTTTAACCCTCAAAACAGCAGAAGCTGTTACAGGAGTAACAGAGGCCTAGAAGTGCAATCCTTTTTAAGATAAGAAACATCATGCAGGACCTGAACAGACACTTAAGATATGCAATGTCATTTGTCTCATTTATCTCATCGTGCTGATGATCTACCTACTTTTAGACTCCTTGACCTGACTGACATTTCTCTCTGCCACAGTTGTCTCTTGAAAGACAATAGTCATGTAACAAGCAGACTGTGGAAGCAGGGAACAACCCTGAGTTGGTAGGGATCCACCAGGATCATGAAGTCCAGTTCCTGGCCCTGTGCAGGACACCCCAAGAATCACACCATGTGCCTAAGAGTGTTGCCTGAAAGCTTCTTGAACTCTGTCAGGCTTGGTGCTGGAGAGCCTCTTACAGTGCTCAGCCACTTTCTGGGTGAAGAACCTTTCCCAGATATGCAGCTTAAGCCTCCCTTGACTCACCTTCGTGCCTTCCCCAGTGACCTGTCACTGATCACGAGAGTGAAGAGATCAGTACCTGCCCCTCTGCCTCCCCTGATGAGGTTGTCAAAGACCATAACGAGATCTCCTCCTCTTGTCCAGGCTGGACAAACCAAGTGACCTCAGCCTTTCCTCGCATGGCTTCCCCTCCAGACCCTTCATCATCCTCAGGGACTCTCCTTGGACACTCTCTAACAGCTCATTGTCTTTTTTATATTGTGGCACCCAGAACTGCACGTAAAATCCAAGGTGAGGCCACCCCAGTGCAGAGCAGAGCAGGAGAATCCCCTCCCTTGCCTGGCTGGTGATGCTGTTCCTGATGCCCCCCAGGACAGGGTTGGCCCTCCTGGCTGCCAGGCCACTGCTGGCTCAGGTTCAGCTTGCCATGGACCAGGACCCCCAGGTCCCTTCCCGTGGCACTGCTCTCCAGCCTCTAATTCCACAGTCTATGCACACAGCCAGGATTGCCCCATCTCAGCTGCAGAATATGGCACTTGCCCTTGTCAAACTTCATATGGTTGGTGGTTGCCCAATCCTCTTAATTCATCGAGGTGTCTCTGCAGGGCCTCTCTGCCCTTGAAGGAGTCAATAGCACTCCCCAGTTTAGTGTCATCAGCAAACTTAACTGGTATCCCTTCCAGTCCTGTGTCCAAGGCATTAATGAAGGTGTCAAAGAGCACAGGGGTGAGGATGGAGCCTTGTGTAACCCCAGTAGTGACAGGTCACCAGCCCGATGTCACCCCACTCACTGTAACCCTTTGTGCCCAACCTGGATCCAGTTGCTCACCCATCATGTAACAGGGTTATCCTGCTGTGAGCTGGACACTTTGTCCAGAAGGACAGTGTGAGAGACAGTATCAAAAGCTTTGCTGAAGTCCAAAAAGGTTACATCTACTGGCTTTTCTGGATCAGCTCAGTGGGTTACCCCGTGGAGAAGGAAATCAGGTTTGACAAGCGGGACTTCCCCTTCGTGAAGCCTGACCAATGACTGGGTTGTCCTCCAGGTGTTGTGTTTCAGTAATTCCCAGAATAAAATTTTCTGTGAATTTACCAGCTACTGAAGTGAAACTAACAGGCCTGTAGTTTCTGGGATCCTCTTTCTTGCCCTTCTTGAAAATTGGGATGACGTTTCCCAGTTTACAGTAACCTGGGACCTCTCCCGATTCCCAAGACCACTCAAAAATCAGTGAGAGAGGCTTTGTGATTATTTCAGCCAGCTCTTTGAGAATTCAGGCCCAGTATATTTGTAGAGATTGGGCCCCATAGATTTGTAGGGACACAGCTGAAGCAGCAGATCTATAGTACCATTTTCCCATGCTCTGCATGCATGGTGTAATAGTAAACAAAGCTTAAAGTAACCATGTGTGTTTAGAATCTCAGAGATTTTGGTTCTGAAATTTTCAGTCAGATGCAAAGATTTCAATATCAGCAATTCTCAGCCAAGAATTTCAGCATCCCAAATGAGACTCTATTTTCATTACTACCAGTCTAGAGCTTCTTGTACTATAAATGAATGAAGTTGTGTCACAGTTGCCACAACCACTACTACTGTAATCAGAATCTGGACTCAGTCTGATGCCATGATGGGTTCAGCTGCCAGTGGGGGAGAAGGGAAAGGAGGAGTAATTCTCAGCTTTTAAGTAATTACCTCCCTAATTTAGGAGTGCATCATGTTCCAAAATTAGGAGCCTCACTCTCTGCACAACCAGTGAAGAGAAGCACCTCTGGAGAGAAACTCAAAGCATACAAATTAGGAACCTAAACACTCCTTAATTTAAATGTTCTAAATTACCTTTGGGATGGCTTCACCTACTTCTGTGCACTGACCATGCCTCCTCACATATGCAACCTACATTTGGTGCCTAAAATAGGTTTTATGACTATTCCAACTGTGCACGTTCCCAGCCAGCAAATCTCCCCCAAGCCACAACTTAGCACACTCTGCTTCTGTTCGTTTCTGTTTCACCAGTGATGCTGGAGTACAACTACTACATACCCAACTATGACTTGGGTCAGTCTTCCACAGGTTTAATTTCACTGAGATGAACTTGCACTCAGGATTTAATTCGGTCCTCTGTATTCATCAGGACATCATCAGTCTTCTTTCATTTGCACTGTTGCAGGAGCAGTGATGTCCTTCAGGGTAGCTGTTCTGGACTGCACATGACGCAAGAGACCTTGACTCAGAGGGGAAAAAGCGATGGATGCCAGTTGTGAAAACCTGTTTCAGTCTATCATTTCAAACACAATGAAAAATCTAAAGTGAAGGTCTCCTCCTGTGTTCCAGCATATCAGCTTTAGGCTGCTGTAATTGTTCAGAGGAGTCCATCCCTTTTTCAGCATGAGGAAAGCTGCTGAAAGGGATAGCTGCCCTCTCAGAATATTTTAGTTGTTCCATTTGTCTGTGAGGCAAAGACCTGTTAAATTTTAACCCGTTCCGTGTTGTCATTTTGACCTGCCCAACCAACACTGTCTTAAAGAGTATCCAGTAGTAGCTGGGAATAGTGTGGAGCAGAGATTATACCTAGCAGGCAAAAGGACAGAGTCATGCTGCCCTGAGGAGGAAAAGTGTGCAGAGGGCAAGTTTAGCTGTAGAAAATTAGGTGGGTTCAAGTCACAAAATAGCCTTTGGCTCTTTTCATTGATAGTAGGAAAACAGCTTAAAGAGACTTGCAGCATTTCTGTGGACTTGATTAATTAGGGACTGTGTGGGCTTAATACACAGTTCAGAGAATGAAAAAAAAGGCTGGTTCAGAGTGTGAAAAAAAATAGAAATTTTTTCATCTTCTCTGTTCTCCAGCCCAGAAAGACTGTTCTCATGTAGTCCACAACAGCTTTCTTACTTTGCCACTTGTCTAGAAGCTCCCTAAGAAAGAACGTCTTGTCAGGTGCTCAGCAAGGGAGTAGCAACATTATTCCTTATCATAGGTTTAGAAGAGAAAATGCACAGCAGGAACTGGCAGGTAATTGAGTCTAATCTGACAGTAAGTGGCCTCTTCACCCAATTAGAGACCACAGAGGACACAGAAGAGGCCTCTGGTATCTCCCCATCTGCCCTACTCTTGCGTTGAAATAGCTGAAGACTTCACTAGGAGTGCGGCTCTGGCACATACTGACTGAAGTGGGGGTCTGTTGGCTCTTCAGGTATCAGCATTGTAGACAGCTGGACACCCTTGGAGGGACCTCATCCTCTGGGTGAGCACTGGGAGAGGTGGCTTGTCTGGGGTGGTAGGGGAGCACCTTCCCAGCAATAGTGCACTCGGCATCCACACAGCAGCTAGGTCAGAGGAGGCAGTTAGCAATAAAACACCTCTTCAGCTTTCTGCATACTGGTTCCCCGTTGTGGGTAAACCCCTTTAGGTGCAGGTAATGTGTCACACAATTCCAGTATCTGTGGGAGAAGAGTGGCTTTGGGAGGTTTTTATCTGAACAGTTTCAGAAACCTACTATGAAGCTTCTTGGTGCTGATGCAGAAGGAAATTAAAAAGTGACTTCCATGTCTGTAGCTTGATAGACCATTTCACACAAGCTATGGAAGATTTTGGGTTGGCTTCTGTGTAGAATGAATGAAAATCTGATCTCTACCTACCACTTCCATGATATGTAGTGCTGCCCTCTGTGCCTGCAACTTAGGAAACACTTTGCAGAACTGCCACCTGCCAGAGGGAGTCCAAGGAGTGTTGTGTGTGGTGCTGCTTTCAGAGAAAGATTTGAAGAGCCTGGAAGTCCTGTTTTCTGTTTGGTGGCATGGATTACAAAGCTGTAAATTACACACCGGGCATACGGAGTAAGGAGGAATTAGATCTGTTTCCACGTAAGGAAACTTAAAATCAGACTGATGGATTCACACATTTTTCTTTGCATTACTTATTGCATAATAACTAGAAAATTATTTTTTATGGTATTTGAAGCTGGGGGAAATAGGAAAAATTTGGTCTTATTTGAGGAACAACTTAATTCAGGTAGCAGCATTCAAATAAAAGTAAAACCATTTCCCAGAAAAGTAGTGCTCTAGGGCAGTCTGTCCTAAAGGAGAAAATAATTTGGGCCTAATCCTTCATCAGGTCTCTGTCTTGTGGCTTTTACACTGCCACAGTATCCTCCTGAACTCAGTGCAACATTTCTTACCACATAAAATGCTGCAAAACTATCTGCACTGGAAAAAACCCAAATGAGTCTTGCTGATTAGAAAAGCATGAAGTTGTGTGTTTCAAAAATGCCAAAGATGTACATGCTAGTGTGTTCAGAAGCATTAATATCCTGATTTCTCTCTCGATATAAACAAATAACTTTAAAAACTGAATAGCAGTAGGTAAATGAAACCACAGCAAATATATCTCTCATTACAGTGTATTTAAAATTTGGGTAGGACACAGTATGTTCTTTTCGTAGATAATTGAAGGAGAAGCTGTAGCTTGAAATTAGATGATAAAGATAGGGTTCATGTTGCTTAACGTTAATCACCTGAAGTGTAAACATTTAGTCTGAGTTAGTCTATACACTTTTTATAGCCAATAAAAAAGAGCAAGATCTGCAGCAGACAACTCATCTTAAGTTTAAAACAGGTGCCAAAGCCTTAGAGATGCAGTGCCTTCTGGAGGTACCTTTCTTCCACTTTTGTGGGAGCCCAAACAGCAAGGCTGAACCAGCCACACATTTTTAGATTATTAAAAGAGAAGTAGCCCAGCATACACATCCAGAGACTGCACAAGCCCAGGAGAGGTGAAGAGGCAAGTGTGTTCACCTTCTTTGCTGGTGAATAAATGGTGGAGTGAGGCTGGAGGTCTGGATCTCTGGGGCACCAGGCTGCCAGTGACTGACCTCAGGGGAGTTTCAGCTGCAGGATGTCTTAGCTTGCTCAGCATTTGGGAATTGGTTACTGATAAGCCACCTCCACAAAGCTCATGCCACTCTGGATTTATGTAAGCAAGGAGAAGCAGCAGTCTGAAAAAACAGCCATGCCCTATGGGGCTCATGGCATTAGGATGGTTCTTTGTGACAGCTTCAACTGCAGCAGATGATGAGCAAGTAGTTTAGCAAGCTATAAAAATAGAAGCATCTGTATATTGAAGCACATTAGATAACAATGCCGTACTTTTCAGCATCATAACATTTTTAATTATTCTAATTCTTTCATTTTTCAGAGAGCCTATTCATTATTGCACATGTAATACATTTACACTGTCTCTACCGTACAAAGCTAACCCTGTAAAAATGGCTATCTGGGGAACAAGCCTATACCTAACAGCATTTGAAATTTTAGAAAAAGGGAAAATTCCCCTTGCTCAGAATCACCAATTTTTTTTTCTGATCATTAATATGCTATTAGTCACTAATATCCATACCTTCTCCTCCACCACTGAATTTTACCACATTTCCTTCCATACAGAAATTAGGTTTCCCTCTATTGGGGATGTAATTGCAGTCATCCATGCACCCTTTGCAGTGCATGGAGGGAGGGAGGGAGGCGGCCAGGAAGCTGAGGTGACAGCCCATTCCCACCTGTGTGTCCACCTCCATCTGGCAAGCCCAGGACAGTGGTGAAGCTCCAGACCTTCCAGCATTTCCAAGCCTGGCTTTTCCTTCAGGACTGGCATCAGGCAGTCTGCACCTGTCCTCCCTTTGTTCCCTGGTTCTCCCGCCATAAGACTTCAGATCCATGTAACTCTTACACAGCTGTGTTGTGAAAGATGGTATTCTAGCTCCCTTTGTGGTGTGGCTGAAAAGTCTGTAGCCCTGGTATTTGCAAAGGGGTCACATTTAATGTCCTTCCTTGTTAGCCCAGTTAAATCATCTGTCAATAGTTTTGTCTGATCAGGTTTATTTCTGCAAACATTTTCATCTCTTTGACCTTTATAGTTTTCTGTGTTTACTGTTATATTACACAGGCAACCAAATTTTCAGCACCATCACAGGAATATTAAACCAAAGTTTAATATTTATCATTATGAAAGTTTTCTTTGCTCCTACAATTATATTTTTTCTATTTCACTTTCATCCTAGGTCTTCCAGAGCTTCCCAAGTGCTTGGAGTAATTCCTGTGGTGTTGCCCTAAAACATGAAAATGTAACAGCATGTATCTGTGCCTATATAAACAGATTGAGCCATTTCATATTCAGAGTTTGTTTAGAAATTGTAAATGCATTTGCCCTTCTGTGCACAGACTTCTGTATTTCTTCCCAATTTATCCGTAAACCAGTTTTGGTTCCTGACCACTGAATTCCCTTCAGTCTGTAGAAAGCCTTCAGGCAACTGAGCTATCAGCACTACATTCATTTTTTTTCCCCCAGTGCTCTTTTAGCAGTACCAAGAGGCTTCTTAGCAAGGCAGCTGAGTTTGGCCATATTCCAGTAGATGTCTTTGAGCACATGGGCTTAATTTCCTTCCTCATAGTAGACCATTTAAATCTGTCTTTTCTTTTTTAAGGCACTTTGAATAGTTCTGTTTTCTAGTAGAAAAACAAATTGCAATAGTAAATCTTTTTTAACTAGTGTGGAATAAGGAGCAAAATTAATGAATTCAATGTCATCGACTCAAATCCCAGTGAAATATATCTGTGACTCTTCACTCCTAAATCTCTAGCTGCATTTATATATTTACACCACCCAGTATATGCAAATCAGTTTGTGTAATACATGAATAAAAAACAGATTAAAATTTTTAAAGTATATTAATTCAATTCTATCTTCATATAGCATATCAGAGAACCGGACATTATGCTGGCAACATTTTTGCTCTGTTTTCAGTTTTTGCGAAGTTCCAGGATACTTTCCTAAACTTGGGAATTTTTTGTAAGCCTCCTCCTGCCAATAGCTATTTCATAGCCTCTTCTCTCCACTCTCACAAAGCTGCACTGCTGTCCCATAGGGCTCAGGGAACAGACTGGCATATCTTCGATGTTTAGAGGTTTGTGGATTGGTCACAATCCAAGCCTTCATCTACAGTGCATTTGTGCTGGGGAAAAGTCCACTGAATTTATTGAAGCTGGTGAAACTCATGGAAATGCATTTGTTTAAAAAGTTCAGTTTTATGAAGTAAACAGCGTGCCATGAAAAATGTCAGTGTGATGGCTAAGCTGTGATGTTCAGTGTATAAATACTTTCTAGCATCTTGTGACTCCCAGCTAGAAAAACATCAGAGCAAACTCCCTCTCTAAGGTGAACATACCAGTGACCAGTGGCTTTAATAGGCTGGACAATATCAGGGTGTTAAACATCTGCAGTGTCAGGAGCACTGGTGGCTGCAGATGATGTACACTTCCCATTCTCACAACAGGTGTCACAGAACTTTGCACAGAGAGTAGGGGTAGAAACTTTTTCACCTGATGTCATTCAGCATCCAGTCCAAACCAGCCACCCTTAAGCTGGATGAATCCTTTCCTGGAGGTGCCTGTTTTCCCCAGAATGGAGAGGAAGCCTATTTGATGATGTCAGCTTGGTTAGGCTACCTGCAAGGAACCCAGTCTAGGACAGCACAGGCACAAATCCCCTGTGGCTCATCTAAGTGATGAGTATGTGTTTCATTTATCATCAGCTTATGCAAGAGTCAGTCCAATGTGTGCATATGTACATTCCAGAGTGTGCTTAGTTCAGGGACTGGGGTGGTTTGCTGTACTTGGACTTCAAAAACTGATTTTACATCTAGGCAGCATGTTCAGTGGCTGCTCAATACATGTTATTGGTACACTGCAGCCATATCCCACAGGCAAAAGCTGTACCAACACACTGCATTTAAAAAATAAATACAGTATGAAAAATATTTACCTGAGAAAGTATTTTCAAGTTGTCCACATATCATCAATGAAACATGACTCAAGAGCAATCTGAACTTCTTCAAAATGTCTGGATGTTGGAAAAGTCAACAGACATCATGAAAACTTGAAGAATTTCAGCCAAAAAGGTGAGATACAGGCATATAAAAAAGGGAATTTGTACTGGAAACTCATAACTATAGCAATCTTGACCATAGCAGTCAAGGCTCAATGGAGACTACTCCCTGGGCAATTTTTAAAACACAGAGGTTTTTTACTTCTTAAGTTGGACATACATGTTGCAGTTCTTCTACTCTTCTTCCTTTTTCATTAAGTTGGTTTAGAATTACTGTAATTTTCAAAGTGTTCATTAAGTAAAGGGCCTTTTAGCATGCAGTGAATCCATGCCCTGATGGCCTTTAAGTGAAGTCCACGCGTGTAATCGTTGTGCCAGTCTCTTTCCCTACAGCTCTCTGCTGCTGGCAAATACTCCCTTGACAAAGTGGTAGTGATTACTTCTCTCCTTTGTGATCTTCTGCAAACTAGGTCTTCCTTTCTTCCTTAACACTCTGGGTACTTAAAAAGCCTTGTTAGATTTTTACCTTCTGGATCTTTTTTATAGTGTTACATCCTAACCTAATGGTACTGTTGTATACCTAAAGAATTTCCATTTTTTTAATGTTTAATAATCTGTAGTTAAAATTACTTTGGACAATATTGTTAACAGCTGGGTTTGAGTTAATGCAAAATCAGATTCTTGGGGCTATAATTTGACATAAAACTGTTCCATTATCATAATCAGTGGTATTTAATTTAGAATTATAAACCAACACTGGCTCAGGAGTTAAGTTCTATGAGCAGGAGAAAATTAGGTGGACATGCACTCCAGTATGTAATTTCCACATTTTATCTTGTACATACAGATTAACTAATAGTATAATAAAAAAAAATAATAATAATAATAGCCCTATTCTGATCTTAAATTTCAGTAGCTCTGTTTATTAGTAGGAGTTGTTACTGGCTTTCACTGGCATGAGATCACAATTAGGCTTCCTATACTAATTTATCTCAGTAAATTATTTGGGCAGAAGATACCTTGTAGCACATGACTCTGGACATCACAAACTAAGTGAATTCTCTAGGCACGACTCTTTTGTTTCTGTAAATCCAGCTCATAGCTGAATCTGTACAAGCAGTAGAACCTGCAGGTATGCATCAAGGTCCAGCATCAACCACACCACAATTGTGTATGTAATATACAAGGAGTAAACCCAGATTAGAGTGATTGCTCTTTCTCTAGTTGATGGTAGTGACCTGCTTTGAAGCCTCAAATTACAGTGATCAGTTTCAAAAAGGGCTCTGAATGTAATTACTGCCTTGTGGGACTTCTTGCTGACGGGCTTGCGAAAGTGTAGTGTTTTATATTAAATTAGATAAGGAATAATAAAACAAATAAATAATAATAAATGTATTTTTTCAGAGTCACTTTTCTGTGAAGAAAGGAGCTGCAGCCTTGGGTATTGGTACAGATAGTGTGATTTTGATTAGATGTGATGAAAGGTAAGTAAAGGTGTCAAATACAGCTCTTTCTGTGGTGCATAAGAGAGGATCATCAGGTGCTCAGCTCAGGGGGAACATGTAGAATGTGGTCAGCAGTTGGTATAATTTGTCATAGCACTGTCATCTTCAGCAGCTTTACATTAATTTATCCCACTTGGGGAACTGGCTCTGTTAGTAGATTCTTTAGGGGTCCATTTTTGGAGTTCATAAAAAATCTTAGAAGCTCCTTTCCTCAGAGGTTTCTGGTATGTTTTTCTTTCATTCTGAAGTGAAACAGGATATCAAACTAACATTATTCTTTATATTTTGTGCTAAGAAACCAGAAGGAAGCTTGTTTTGGTCAAATCAGACTCTCACGTTTTGATCCATTAAAGTGAGCTGAAGCGGGCCCTTTAGAGGAATCAAATATTTAGGAGCATTTGCTAAAGTAATTCTACTACTTCATGCCCCCACCATCTTTCTCAGCTGGATTACATTTCACTCGGTGCCCTTGACAGGGAAATGTTTGTGATAGGATGTGAAGAGAAGGATCTTGGCAGCATTGTGGAGGATGGTGGCAGCTAAGGAGGATGGTGGTCCCTGGAAACCAACAGCACAGGAGGCAATTAATCTATAGCTCACACAGGCTCTGAGGAAGGATGGTAGATAACCTCTTGCTTAACTCACCCAACTAAAAGGTTTTCATTCTCTGTGAAAACCCATTTTGAGAAAAAAACATATTAACAAAATCAACATGTTCTGAAAAAAATTTTCTTGTTTGGGGAAAACGCTTTCTATGGGACAAAAAGTAATAGAACAATTCTTACTGATTCTGTTGAGAGTCTTTTCAATAGAAAATGCTATTTAAGTCCCTTATTATTACAAGGTATTGAATTAATTATGTCTCTAACAAAAATGGAAGGCTTTGCTGCTACCAAAATACTCTGCTCCCACATTAAAAAACAGGCATCAAGTAAGGAATTTATAGTGTTAATCACAATGCCTGCATATTGACTTATGGTCCTATTATCTCTTTATTAACAAAAGACTGAACTCACCTTGAAGAGAGTTTAATGACGTCGAAACAACCAACACATACCAAAATAAATCCCCAGTTGTTTCTATTCACTAAAGATGGATGTGGATCAGTGAAGAAGTGCCTTTCTTTTCTTGTTGTACAAATTCAGCGTGATGCATTTCTGTGGAGACCCACAATGGTCAGCCTGCCCACGCTGAAGTAAACAGCAGGATTCCTGTGTGTCTCACAGACACCACAGGGACAGAGCAGATTGTTGCCACAGGATGTGGGCTGGTGTGGTTGAGAAGACCCTCTGTGAAGATGTGGCCCTGTGAAAAGGTGAAGGAGCACCTTGATAGCTTTTTCATGTTTTCAGTATGACCTAGCTATACTTGCTAGTGGCTCTTTCTGATTCTGACCCACTTGTCCAGTTTGCCTTGTTTAGCTGGTGAACCTTGACATTCCTTGGGTATTGCACTCTCCTGGCCATGAATTCCTGCTTTTACCTGATGTGACCAGTGGCTGGATAATCACTTGCTTTGGTAAAAAAAAATTGGGCAGTGAAAGCAGCTGCCCAGTTCTGTGTATGCTTCTATGCACAATCTCACTAAATCAGAAACTATTAAAGACCAACGTCCAAATTATGTTTTGAGGAGGAGCTCATTGTCCTCCTTTTACATGGTTTTATTTTCTTTATTCTTCTAATGATCCCAGGAACATTTTTTGAGGATAAGACTACTACTGCTTTTATCTGAACATGTACATGTGTCTGGGGGGAGCTTACAAGGAGCTGAATACTTTTTAGATCTTCCTTGCACTTCTGCAAGAAAAATCTGGGCTAATTTTTAGATTTCTAGAGCTTTTTATTTTTAGCTATTCTTTCAGTATTTTAGTGTTTTGAAATGTGGGAGAGGTATTGCAGAAAAAACCTCAGCAGTACAAACTCATTTCTACTGAAATAAATACCATCTTATTGTAATTTATGTAAGGATGAAAACTTACAAAAGCAACAACCTCTAATTACAATATATTAATAATTTTTTTAAAAGGACATGCATCCAGATGTCAGGAAAACAGTTCAAGGGTTTTTATGCAAACTGAAACTAATGAGTTTCTTAGTTTCCATGTAACTTCCTTTTGAGCTTTAATAAAGGTTGTTCTTTTTTTATTGGAGCAGAAAATGAGGGCCTAGTGAAAGAAAAAATCTGAAAAAGTCTTTAAAAATTTATATCAATCTAATTGTATAACATTCAAAGTTGATGAAGACTTTATTTCTGTAATATGGGAATCTACCATGTTTGTATTGCTGGTATTCATACTGCCTCTTCTTTTATAGACTTGCTTGTGTCTAAAGCAAAGAAAACCATAGCCTCAATATTCAGTATCAGCACTGTTTTATCTTGGACCTAGTTAATTCACAGGATTTCCTAAATTAGCCTTCAAGGCTCACACGACTGAGTCTGAATCTGAGGCAGATGGTTCATACTAGAGGTGTTACAAATACAGTCAATGCAAAGAGCCTGACAGTGCATTTAGTGAATCTAGACTGGCAGCTTCTCACACCCTGCTTCCAGCAAATGCAAACGTGCAATTCACTAACCTGTGGAAAAGTCACCCTGAAAGGAGTTCATCCCTGGGAAAGGAACCCAGAGGCAACTGCTGACAGCACAGCTGAGTTGCACTGCTCAAGGCCATGCAGCTCAGCTGGCATTTTCTGTGCCTGCTGAGAGAGGACCATGGGATTTGGCACCCAGGGAACTTCTTGGGACACTGGGCTGAGCCTCTTCCTGGGAGCCTGAAGCTTATTCCTTGGAACTGGGAACTTCAGACAGGACCAAGAGGCTCTAAGGAGCAGTATCAGTCTTTATTGGGGTGGCCGTGAGATACTTTCTCTCAGTTATCATCATCATATTGATGCAAATATATTGACTGAATAATTAGGGTAAAAACTCGGACTAATACACTGAGTCTTTCTGTGCTCTTCAACGCAGCATAGCTCTTTGGCAAAAAAATCACTTTGCTCCTTCTTTGGGTTTCTATTAACTGAAGAAGTAACAGCAAAAGTTGATTTCAAGATCAAGTTACTGATACAACTTTTCTCTTGCTCCAGAGGGAAAATGATCCCATCAGACCTTGAAAGAAGAATTGTTGAAGCCAAACAAAAAGTAAGTTTACCAGCTTTTCTGCTTCCAAAGAAGAAAAAGCTCCGAAGAATGGTAAAGCCAGTTGTTTACTTTCCTTAGTAGCAACAGAGGCTTGCCCATTAAGTTTTGATTTATTTCTTAGAAATTTAGCCTGCCAGTTAATAAGGCAAGAGTTGCTAAGAAAGTAGGTCTAGAGCTACTTGATAATATCCATGATCTATTTGGCTTTCTTTTTATATGTTGTTCTGCATAACATCCTCCTCTTTTATATTATCAGCCTATGATGCAGTTTCTTAGCTGAATATTGTCAAAACCAGAGTAATCATTTAGGCGAATTTGTTTTATCTAATGCATTGAAAATACTTCTCGTAGACTCACCAAATCAGTGGAAGGTAAACTAAAATCCATATATCTCTAAAAATGCACACACTTTTGTATGTATTCACTAACAGAAGCTAGAATTAAAATATCAGATTAAAGTATGCAATGAATTCAGCCCTGTGCTTTCAGTGTTTATATTCACTAGACACACAGCAGTCAAAGCTGATTAATAACACAAATCTTCATTAAAAGCACAGTTTTTTTTCCAAGGAAAGCAATACAGTGGATAAAAAAATCAGGGAAAATGACGGTATAGTGCCACTCAAACCTACTGACTGTTGCAGAATGAAGTTTGGACTTTTTTGATGGTTTGAACGGCAAACCAGTTCTGCAAAAAAAAAGGTAGCCAGTCTTGACCTCTAAGTACTCCTTATGAAATCAATGTAACTAAAAATGAAATTAAAATGAAACACTGGTATAAATTCTAGCAGACCCCAGACCTCATAGTGCAGAAGTGACAGCCAGTGAGTGCTCTGTGGGGCACAGCATTTAGCAAAGGGAATCCAAGAGATAGTCCCTGGCCTCTGTGGAGGCTGCAGTTTTTACCTTTGAAGAACTGTCTCCCTGCTCTGCATGGGGGATGGCGCTGGAGGCGAGCCCCACACCTCCCCTGGCCACTGCCCCAGGGACACTGTCAGACACGATGTTCCCACTGACAAAACTGGGGCACCACATGTCCAGACACTCACTGGGATAATTGCAGTGCAGCCCAGGGCACAGTCCACCAGAAATGCTTCTCTCCCTGTGGTGCCTGGTTGAGGTTTGTTTATGTGACATCCTGCAGTGCAGACTTTTTTGTTTCAGGCAGGTGGTGTGAAGCAAAATTGTTCTGTTGAGCCCTTACCTGTCTCATGCATCCTAATATATGGAGGATACTGGTTTGGAAGTTTGCTGCCACCTTAAGGTAGAAACTATAATATCGCTGGGATCTAAACTGAAAAAACCAGGGTAACATAGCAAGGATGTTCTCTGGGAGACACTTCTGGGGTCACTGTGGGGGCTGCACAAGGGGAGCTGGGATGAGGGGGCTGCAGCACTCTGACCGTGCATAATGTCTCTCTGCCTTCTTGCAGGGATTTGTTCCTTTTCTGGTGAGTGCCACAGCTGGGACAACAGTGTATGGGGCATTTGATCCTCTCATAGCTATTGCAGACATCTGCAAGAAATACAAAATCTGGATGCACGTGGATGTAAGTACCATCATATGTGGAGGGCTGGATTACAAGATGTATTAGCATTAATTTACTCATTTTGGATAGTGTCATCTTGTACAGAACCCATAGTATTTAGCTCCTGTAATTAAGTCTAACATCTAAGCATTGACTTCCCACTTCTCTGGAAGCCTCAGGTCAGAGGGATATTTTAGGAGCTGTGACTGTAGTTGCACTTGTAGCAACTGGGACAGTTAAGATGACCTAGTTTGAGTGCTTTTGGCTTTCAACTTTATTGTTAAATGCCATTAGTAGAGAAATAAGAATAAGAAGCATACTGACCACTGGCTTAGCTTCTGCAGAAGCTGCAAAATAAATGCATAAGGAAAAGGCTACATTTGTCTGGAATAAAGTACTGCAAATTGCTGATCAGGTTAATGCAAGTGCTAGGGAAATTCATCAGATTGGCTACTTAGCTTTATCCAGGCTCCTGCCAAAGAAATCTTTCTGAAGGATCATCTTCAGCCCTAGAATATCTTCTATGTCATTTTTGCAAATCCTTTCTCAAAAAAAGCTTGGTAATTAACTTCCCATAGGTTTGGGAGTCTTGATTTTGTATTACTGTGTCAACCAAAATCAGTCCATTCAAAGGAAGAATTTGTATTTACCTTAAATACTTCTCAGTCATGTGAAATGCCTGCTTGTCCCACATCTCTGTGAGGGAACAAAATCAGTAGAGGGCAAGCAGTAGTGGGTCCAAAATATAATTAAAGTCACCCAGAGCAGCTGAGATCCCAGCCTGGTTTGTTACTATAATGTAGTCACTACAAGAGAAAAGGCAGCTGACCCAGGAGCAGCTCTGGAAGTCATTAATTGCAGCATGGGGCAGCCTGATGTGCCAGTGTCAGAGGGGTGAGTGAGGGTGTGCAGATGATAAGGGTGGGTGCCTGGATTAGGGGCTATTAACTGCTGCTTCCAAGCTACTGGAAGAAAATTGTTAGCACAGCTCATGCCTCAGGCCCCATCTGCCTGGTCATTTTGGAATGTGCCACATCAGCAAGGTGAAAAGGGTCCCAAACTGATGGGAATGCACGGATGTCATCATGGAAGAAAGCAGAGCTCTCATTAAGATAATATGTCTTGCCTTTCAGGGAGCATGGGGTGGTGGGCTCCTGATGTCGAGGAAACACAAATGGAAGTTAAATGGCATTGAAAGGTATGATTTATTAATATCAATAAAAGACATTTATTAAATGCATTTTAACATACTTGTGATTACCATAGCAATGCCTGTAAAAATTAAGGATTGGTGTTATCTCTGAGATATAGTAGGGAGAAATCATACAAACTGTCCTTTCAGCTGAAGCAGTGTTGCTGAGTGCCTTTGTGCTGCAGCAGTGGGGCAGTTTGTTTTGGACTATAAACAGCAGACATTCCAAGCTTGTTTCTCTGTTCTTCCACCATACATTCATAGGTCCAGAGTAGTTTCTGCAGTGTTCTCTGATTCAGCATTCAACATGAATTAGCAATTTCATTTCTCTAAGAGGTTGAATCTTACAGGTCTAGTACACTGAAGTTTTAAATATAAAACATGGGTGCACCTGCAGTTAGGACAGATGTCCTGCTCTGTCACTTCTGGAGAGAACAGTCATCTCCAGACTGTGTTATTGATGTCTTCAGTAAATCTCTGCCTGGATATATACACAGTTGTAGTCATGGGCTCATAAACATTGCAGATAATGCAGATGAACATAAGAGATGCTAGTCCAGGCTGGAAGGACTGAGCTTAAACTTAAAAACAGCTGCTTACTCTGAAACATTTAGTTAAGCTGTGGAAATGCATTCTGTAGGAACTTGAGATTTATCTACATTCAAGGAAAGACAAAAACCCTTCAGGATTTGTGTGAGCCACAAATGAGTGGAAGCTCAGAGAGTATTTAGAGAAGGTTCATAGGTGTTTGCCCTGTTTTGTGTTCTTCCCAGTCACCTATTTAGTCATAGTATACTGGGCTAGAAGGAGTCACTTGCATTTCCGCATTTACTCAAGCTCATGGTGTTTGAGAGTAAATCATTGCTCTCTTCCTCCTTCTTTATCACTAAATCAAATTGTTGTTCCTTGCCAATTTAAATTACAAACTACTTCCTCATCATGATCCTGGAGATTAGGAGGATACCTTGATGATTCAGTTCTTTTCTCATACATCTCTCATGCAAAACTTGGAACGCAGCCAATGATTCTATGAATTTGATTTAGTTAAGACTGCCTACAGCACTCCAGACTTGTATATCACACATTAAAAGGACATATATCCAGCAAGCTAGAAAAATCTATCTTGTTGCTTGTGAGGGCAGAGTGTGAAACAAAGGGTTTGCCTCCCAAATTCCTGTCCAAATTGTGCTGAAATGAGAAGTTCAGGTGAAATCTACTTTGGAGCATTTCCCACATAATATGCTTTAGATCCAGAATTCCACTGGATTTCATTAAGTGCTTTGATTAGCACCATCTCAGGGGCAGTGAATTAAGGAAATTTGTTCTTTTGAGTGCTGTTCCTCTGCTTTCTGGACACAGCGGTTCATTTCATTTTGTCCAGATCTCAAGCATGGGAACTTTTAGGGCAGATCTCTTATGGACCTTTCTGTTTCATGGTAGATAATGGAGCCATCACAGGTCTTTGCAGAAGAGAACTGAAGCTGTTAGTCATGTTTGATAGGATAGGGAACATTTACTGCAGCACACTGTGCTCTGAGTACTCACATCCTTCTGGTAACAGTCAGTCCAGCAGAAGTATTCCTGTCACAGGCAGGACGAGTGGCAGGACTGTCCTTACCATGCCCTCAGTCTCCCCATGGCAGATTTCAAGGTGCTGGAAGGTGCCCTGAAGGAAGCAGGAGCCCCAGTGTGTGGAGCAGATCGGTCTGGCCAACATCAGGAGTTCCATCCTGGTGTCCCCCACCCAGAGGCTCAAGCAGGGGGTGACAGCTGCGTGAGAAAAGCATGTGTGCAGTGAGTGCTCCCACAGAGGGTCTTGGCAGCCTTCCCAGGGCTGGGGCTGGTCAGTGGTTGCATCAGTCTGTATTTAATGATGGCTCAGAACCAAATTCTGCCAGTCATGAATCTCTCCCATCATCCATTTGAAATCTCTAAAGGAAAATTATTTCTTTTTTTCTATCTTTGACCCACAGCCAAAAAATCACATAGGTTCTTGGTGTTCAGTTATTTGAGCAAACATGAGATGCTTTTGGAAAACATCTGTGGATTCCTGTAGATTTTTTTACTTCACTGTTTGTCTTAGTCATCAGTTTCTTCAAACATATACTCATGACAGAAACCCAGAATAGCTGATAATAAATGAAAAATGGTGGATTTTTATTTTACATAATTGATTATTTTTCTGTGTGCAGTTGGTATGTAATTAGGTAAATAAGTGACCATAGGGTAAATTAAATGTTTTAGACAGATAATTCTCATCTGGCTGTTGTCAGCAAGTAACCCTTTTGCTTGAGAAAATGCATACCACTGCTGTTACATAGAGGTCTCTTAAAGAATTTGTGTCTTGATTTTGCATAGGCACAAATAAAATTAAAAAGTACCATGTCAAGGGAAATTCATAGACCTGAGTGGATGTTCGGAATCATTAGCTTTGGTGTTGTAATCAAATGACTGACTGAGCTGATTAAAAGCTGCCAAATACTCAAAAAGCCAAGCCAAGTGGCCAGATGTTGCCTGTGGAAGACTGTTCCCTACAGATTTTGCATCAGGCATAGTCCCATTTAAATAGCAAAGAAGAAAGCACAGAAGTACTGCCTGATGTTCATGTGAATTTTGAAATTGCTTGCTTTGAAGGAGCAGAAGCAATTTGGCAGGAGGTGCATAAACCGGTCTCCAAGTCCTACAAAGGAAAACACTGCTAGATTCCAACATGCTCACCTCTGTTCACATCAGTGTTACCTGCAAGTGTGTCCTGGGTCCTTTAAGTTTTCACATGCCTCAGTTGACTGATATATGCCAATTGATACCATCAAAATACAAATCACTGCACTAGATTAAATCACATGCACCATGTCTCCTTGACAGCTTGCCAAGGAGGATGCAAATGTATACATTTATCAGCTAATTCATCATATGCAACAATAGTAATGATAAAATAGCCAGTCAAGCATAACAAAAAACTAAAATAATAAACAACTGAATAGTCTTTCATACAGCCCTCGCCACAGTCCCAAATTGCCTCTTTTCAAGACCGTATTGTGTCAGCTCTCTGTTCCCAAAACCTGGGCTGACAGCAGCTTTTCCAGCAAATGTGTCCTGAAGGGAGGCAGGATCAGACTCTTTTCTGGCAAGCTGGGTCAGTTCCATGCTTATTACTGTAGTTGTGTGAATTACTGTAGCTAAGCAAAAATTAAGGAGCTATGAAAATTTGCCATCACCAAAGCAACAAGAAAAATTACTTTGGGCCAGGTCTTCCAGGTCGCTCAGAGCCTTAGTGATACCCAGAAGTATTTCAGGGAATTTTTAAAAATGCCTGTGTGAGCCAATTACTAAAATATTGCTGAAACTGGAATCAGAGGGAAGGAGATCTGCTAGGTTGCCAGCTTCCTATCTGCATCTTTAACTGACTGTACAGTTTTAGAAAGTTCATCAGTCAAGTGGGTGTTTTTAGGAAGTTTGCCCTATGTTTGTAAAGTATAGATAGCTCCCCAGAAAGTTTAATACTGATTAAATTTAGTGGATAGAGCAATTATCCTGCAGTAAATTGCCAGGATTGTCATCCAAAAGCCAACTGGAGTGGATTAGGTCCCCTGTGAAGGCTTTGCTTTCCTAATGTGAGCCATGATTATTTTCAGCTTTGCTTGTTCAGAAAAAGAAAAAAGTGAGTATTGCTACATGTTCGGTATTATTCACATTATTTCTAAATGTCTCTGGGGTTTCATAACACAGGACAGTGTCTGAGTTTCATGTGGTTTTCTGTCTCAGGGCTAACTCAGTAACCTGGAACCCTCACAAGATGATGGGTGTCCCGCTGCAGTGTTCAGCCCTGCTAGTAAGAGAAGAGGTATGTCACAATATACATGCTTCTCTGCTCCTTTATGCCATTTTACTTCTGAAAATCCTGGATATTCTCTTCAGAACTGTGCCATAGCTAATATTTGCTAATGTGATGAGGACTATAGCAGGAACTGAGTAAAGATCTCTATTTACATGCTTCAGCCATGACTGCAAAAGGCATTAAAGCAGATGTCTAGCAGAAATGAGGCAGTCAGTGGTGATATCTGTGCAGAGTTTTGTGACTTTCCATTCTAAATGTCCATGGTGAAGTTGTGGCTGCATAACTGCGTAACCCCACTAGTTGCTGGGTAGCATAAGATGTAACTGTAGGCAAACTCTGGTCCTCTGGGGGTGAATGTCATGGTTTTACATGCAGCACATTTGGTCCAGAATCAAGGCATCATTACAATTTCTAGACTTTATGATATTCCTACCTAGCTTTGATCTATATATCCACCTGGGGGCACATGGAAGTAAAAATGGAACACTAAGTGCACTTGGAATAAAAAGTAGACATTTCATTTAGTGCTAGAATTTGAATTACCCTTCAAGCCTGTAATTTTCATATAACCATCAGTTACTGGGACAGCTGCTGTACAGCCACCACTTAATAGACCAGCTATCAAAAACCTGGTTGCTATTTTGCTAACAGCTGTACAACAGATTGTATACAAAGTGATTGCACTTAGGAAGAGAGAAACTGGTTTTTATTTGCCCTCTGGGTCAGTTCCCCAAGACAAAGCCTGCCTGGCTGAAGTCAGTACCATCCTTGACTTCTAGTGAGAACAGATGGCTCAGATTAGGAGAAAGTCAATTCTTTCCCCCCGCCTCTCATTTTGCTATCTCAGATTTGAGTTATACATAAAGATTAGACTTGATGATAAACAGCCATGTTATGATTCTTCTTGGACTGGAAACTGCCATTTTAGGCAACAGCCCGAAGGTATGCCATAAACTTGGTTGAGATCTTAACTAAAGCCAGAACGTGGCTCTCTGCTGTTTACTTAAAAAGTTGAAAAGGAAAGCTCATGCTTGCATGAACCAGGTTTCCTTACCCTGTTGGCTTCTGTCCCTCCCACAACGTTACCTCTTAGAATGGTATGTTGCAGCCCAGAAATAGCTCTAGCTGGCTTTTTAAAGGCCATATGCTCTTCTGTCTGTTCAAAGCTTTCTATACTGCTTAGGTATCCAATCTGCAGCTGAGGGCTTTGCAGAAAAGAGCTGTTCCTACAAAGAAAGAAAACAATAAAAATCAGCATTTTAGAGACCAAAGCGATTGAAAAGTGCTGTGATATTATTTAGATTAGTCACCAATTGTCTTGGTCTGACTCAGAAAAGATGCCTTCAAAGGAAAGGAGGAAAAGGAACCAGAACAAAGAATAAAAGGCAAGATCCGAAAATGAAGTTAAGCATAAGAATGCTAGGAAGCACAATGTCCAGCTTTTTTTAAAAAAATTATTTGGATATGGGACTGGATTACACATTGCTGAGTCAGGTACCAAGGCATATTGGGCACTGAAAGGGATTAGTCCATTGAGCAACTCAGTCTAGTTTTGTCCTTTTTTTTTGATCTTCCTTTTGCCCTTGGGCATACATTCGACTGAATTTGGGTGTTTGTAATTTTTCACCCAAAGCAACCCTCAAAGCAGTAGTAAATCTGTGCTGACATCACTGCTTGTGTCTTTGTGTCTGTAAGGGATTGATGCAGAGTTGCAATCAAATGCATGCTTCCTACCTCTTTCAACAAGACAAGCACTACGACCTGTCTTACGACACGGGAGACAAGGCTTTGCAGTGTGGACGGCACGTTGATGTCTTCAAGCTATGGCTGATGTGGAGGGCAAAGGTAGGACTGCCTGCTGCACATTTGTTTGTATTAAAATAATGCACACCAGGTACACTTGAGGGGGTTTTTTTTCTGTAATGATAATGTTAGAAAATACCTGACCTGAACTTCACATATTTGACATGAAAGAAAGAACATTATTGTTTTCTGGGCGTTTCATATTTTTAACAATGGAGCTTCAAAGCAGCACACGTGATTTTGAAACTTGAACTGTATGGCTTTGCATAGCATTTGTCTTGTGTAACTGTAGGAGTCTAATGGCATAAATCATATACCTAGGAATGTTGTTACAAAGATTTCTGGAAATAAAAAGATGTTTTAATTATATTCGGAAATTATACATGACAAATTAAGACTGAAATACCTAGTTTCATTGCATGCAGTAGATATGAAGTAATCTTTTGAAGGACTAGAGGAAAACTCATCAAAAACTCTTCACTGGAAAATCTGTAAGCACCAGCTCTAATGATTAATTTATCTATATTGCTAAATAAGTTCTTGCATGTATTTATTTAATCTATTATGTCAGGTTGCCTAAGGTTGGTTCAGAGGAGATGACATCACTGTTTTCATTTCCAGAAAGCCTTGAAGATTTTCATGTGCTTCATTAAACCTCTGAGGAGGTGTGGGATTCTGTAAAGGTGAATGCAATAGCTGTTGTGCTAGCTGGGGTCTGCAGAGTGGCAGGCGATTTTAGCCACATGTCTCTTTTACTCCAAGCCCTTCTCCCAGGGCTACCTCTACTCTGTTTTGAGGTCTCTATACACAGAGGGATAATGACATGAGCTTTTAAGTCAGTTCTGCACTGCCAGAACAGATTTAGCAGGGACATGCATCCATTACTCAGAGACATTTATCCTAAAGCCCATTTTTTCAATACGCCTTGTACTGCTTTTTCTCTTCTCACACTCTGCTTGTAATATTAACATTACAAAATAGGATGTGTGTTTCTTAAAGAGTTTATCTATTCCAGCTGCTTATTCCCCTTCTTCCGTCTTGAAGCTGAATCCTTTGTTTGAGGCATCACAGTTGGTGATTGCAGGAACAATTATGATGTCACAGAGAGAATTATGACTTCTGCCAGAGAAGAAAAAAGCAGGCATTTCTGCAGGTCTTAAAAACACAGCTTCTACATTTGTGTGGTATCTTTTAGAAAAGAAGAGAGAAGAACACTACAGAGGCAGGGTAGTATCTAAACGAAGTGTGCATTTTCGCAGGCATCAGACTGGGCTCTAAAAGTATCTACCCATTCTGTTCTTCACTAAAAAAGAAAAAACTATTAATGGAAAGTCCCCAGCATATAATTCCTGGAAGATTAAAATCCCCTATCCTGAGAATAGCAGGAGACCCCTCATGTCTGGAACCAAACACCTCCAGAAGACCCCCTTCAGTGCCAGTTCAAGCTGTTCAAAACCACCCTCAGCCTCTCTGCAAAATCTACCAAAGGCACCCTTTGTCTGAGGTACTATTCAGGTTCTCAGCAAAATATTCCTGAGAACCAAGCAAGTACCTGATGCTTACTTTGCAGAGTTGGGTATAGAGGTGTCAGTGGCAAGAGCTAGAAACAAATGAGCTCTTTATCAAAGTGCCCTTCATCACATAGAATCAGATCATTAACTGATCTCACAGAGACCTCTGAGAGGTGACTTGTGTTGATGTTTTGGCAAGTACTGCATGGTTCTTTTGCCCTTTTAATTCATAGAACAGATATTTACATAACTTCTTTTCTTCATCTCTCTGTAAAGGGAACCACAGGATTTGAAGCACAAATTGATAAGTGCTTGGAACTTGCTGAGTACCTATACAATAAAATAAAGAACAGAGAAGGGTATGAAATGGTGTTTGATGGAAAGGTATGTAGTGCAACTTCTTTTCCTCAGCTGGTCAACTGTGTTTGCTTCAGTTCCTAATGGGATGCTACCAACAGGTCAAATCAAACAGCATGAGACAGAAAGCAGGGACCCTTGTAACAAAACCTGTTGTTGTGCCAGTTCCTCTCTTCCTTATGGAATGCAGGGACAAGGGAGATAAGGTAGCTGTACATAAGTATTCAGTTTCCTCAATTTAACCCTGCTGAAACAAAACCACCAGTATCTTAGCCTAACAGAACACACAGAGGCACAATGAGAAACAGCTCTTACGTAATAAAAACAAGTTGCAGTTTCCTAATAGCAGGAGTGGGAGTAAGGCCCCACACAGCTCTGACAAAACAGCTGTGCAGAGCAGTTTTATCAGCATTCTTAGGTGGGCAGTCACAGGGGAATTGGGGTGGCCTGGAGGGACCATCTGCGCTGAGGTCCCTGCTGTGATGGGGTGCATCAGCAGGGCAGGGGCTAGTGTTGCTGGGGAGCCCATCTGACTCATGGGACAGAGGTAGCACCACTGTCTGGGGTGCAGATACCACCAGGCATGTTATGTGGAGAGACTCCAGCTGAGGTGGGAGCCCTGGATGCCAGGAGCTTAGCAGGAGCACAGTGCCCAGGGCAAGGCAGTGCAGCCTGGGTTGGGGGGCTGTACCTCTGCTGTGCTCGGCCATCCTGTGTGGGCAGCCTGTCCAGCTGTGAGGTTTGGGGAGAGGCCTGGTAGAAACCTCTGTTACAAAGTTAGCTGGTGTTCTGTCTGTAAAAGAGAACAGGGATGAACATCACTATGTTTCTTCAGAGATTACAGCCTCATATCCACATACCACTATGGAATTTATTTCCACCACCTCCAGCATCATCACAGAATTTGGTCCACTGGGTCTGATGATGAGTAAAGGAACTGGCAGCAGGAGGAGTTGCTGTAACACACATTTAGTATCCAGCAAAGAGGAACATAGCAAGGCAGGCAACTGTTGGGAAATTGGAAAAATGCACAAAATGTCAACTAGTTCTTTATGCCTTTCTGCTTAGTGCTCCCATAGATGTTAAGTGAGCTAAGATGCCGTGGTGCATGCATGTTAATACAGCAACTAGCTGAATCAAATTGAGAAGTAATAAATTTCATTAAACATAAGAAAATCTTAGAGTGTCTTATGCACCACCTGTGGCTCCTGTGTACAGAATCAGATTCTATATTATTCTGTCATGTAATAAAAGTAAATGACACGGTCCTCACCTCTAAATTATCTGTAATAGACTCTTGCCTTAGCCACATGTTCTCCTCAGCCCCTGGAGGGGACAGGAGCTGCAAAATCTAGATGCCTTTGAGAAAGGCGTAAATATATTTGCCCAGCTGGATGATGTACTTATGCATCTGACACCCTGGGAATAAATTGCTTAAAATAATATTTTCTGCATTAATAATGATGATGACTCTCAGTGGACCACAGTAATGAAAACCATTGACTGCTGTCACAAGATGATGCATGAGAGAGAGGGAAGGCGTGAATTTAATTGCAATTGAGATATTATAAGCATTTCTTACAACATAAACTGTTATTATTCTGTGCTTAGCCTCAGCACACAAATGTCTGCTTCTGGTACATACCTCCCAGCCTGCGTGGGATGGAGGACAGCGAGGAGAGAACGAGCCGCCTGATGAAGGTGAGCGGTGAAACCCTTGCAGGCAGGCAATCCCCAAAATGATTTCCCAGGGCACAGGGCAGGGTGATGTTCTGGCAGATGACACCTTCGTGGTTGTTTTCCTGCAGGTCGGTCTGGCACCTTGCTTTAGTCCCCAGGTGTGATATTCCCTGGGTTTGCCTGAGATCCAGAGCACATATTTGCTCCGTGTTTATGTACTGAACCTACTGTGAACTGCAGTCACTGAACCCAGCAAGGGCAGAAAAGCTCAACAATACTACAGCACCCCAGCATATGAAAACAACTGTAGCCATGTTATGAACAGTACAAAAAACCCTGTCAGCAATATTGAGGAAGTAGCAGGGGGAAATTTCCCCAGTCATTTAAAGAGAATGGGATAAATTGAATGCCTTTTCAATGCAACATTTATTCCTTAGTCAGGGTTAAGGTTTTTCTTAATATTGGATGTCATTTCAGCTGCTTGAACCTCTCCATCTTCTACAAAAAAAAATAAAGTATACTCTGTTTTAATAATAATGAGGATGATGATAATAATGGAAATAATAATAATGACAATAATAATAGTCATCATCATCATCCCCTACTTTTTGTTGCTCTGCAGGTGGCACCAGTGATAAAAGCCAGGATGATGGAGTATGGCACAACCATGGTGAGCTATCAGCCCCTGGGAGACAAAGTGAACTTCTTCCGGATGGTCATCTCAAACCCTGCAGCCACTCACCAAGACATTGATTTCCTGATTGATGAAATAGAACGCCTGGGACAAGATTTATAATAACTGGGTGTGAAAGTCTGTTCCTGGACCTCTAAGTAGACAATTAAGTTGTCACAAACTGTGCGAATGTATTTGTAGTTTGTTCCAAAGTAAATCTATTTCTATATTGTGGCGTTGGAGTAGAGTACAGTTTAAAATCAAGAAAACATGGCTCCTTTAAAGTCCTTTCCTGAGTTTTAGAATGCCTCCTTCATAATTAGCTGCACAAAAAGCTTCACTGAAACAAATAAGGAAGACCAGAAGATACTTAAAAATTTACCCCAAATTTTAACACAGTAATTATTTTAAATTAAGAGCAATCAGACTGAACAATGCCAAAGTTGCCCAAAATTATGACAAAATCAAATTGGGGGAAGTGGGAGGGGGTGGTGAGATGCAGAATATACATGCTGTATGTTTAAAAGTGAAAGGATTATGCCTTTTTCGTAGTATTAGAACAGAATTTCTAATTTACCTATAGCAACATTTCAAATGTATTTAAATAAGTATAGTTTTACAAAAGGAAATATATATATATATAAAAAAAATCCTATTTTGTAAACTATATATTTTTATTTTATATGAGTTATAAAACTGCAAGGACAGAAGTTGAAAATCAACTGGAATTCTTTTTCTTTTGATGGAGGTGCCTCGAGTATTTATTACTGCTTATTTTAAAAGACAAGCCCACATAATACATTCTTTCTCCGTGTCATATGGATTGTACATCTCCAGGGTTGGTTACTGAAAAACCTCAAGAGGACTGCAGCTCTTACAACCACTTAATAAGATCAATTACAGTACAACAATAGGATGCTATTATTCCTAATTATGCTTCCCACGTGGCCTAAGCAGACGCACAATCAATATGCAGTGCTAACCAAGACTGAAATAAGGTTGTAGGTGGATGGTTTCTGTGTTCTGTGTTTTAAAAGCCTATTAAAAAAAAGTCACATGTCTGAGTAAATTCTTATCTCAAAACTATTTCTGCTGTGAGCCGTCCCAAATGACATTGAAAACCTCACAGCTACATAAAGAAAGTGAAGACTTCTTACAGATGTACAGGTCTGCAAGACAAGGCCTAAATTACATGTGACTCTAATCTGAGTGACAGGGATGGGGTCTAAGTAACAACCTGTTTTGTCAAAGGATTTTCACAGTGCTGGACTCCATCCTTGTCTACAGTGAAGTCAAGATATGGCTACATCTGCCAAAGAACAGCCCAGCCCCTAGAGAGCCTCATAACCTTTTTAGAGACCATAGGCACAGCTCTTGCAAAAATTTGCTGCATCATTCCTTAGCTTTAGAGGTGTCTCTGGCATGGAAACTTAAATTTATCCTTTCTCCCCCCAGCATCTGGAAGTGTTGGTAAGAGTTCTGCAGCTTAGACCTGTCTACTTATAACCCTACTAAAGTTTTGGTTTTAACTTTGCCTAAATGGCCAACTTGTGTTTGTAAAGCAATATTGTTTTGCTGTCTCTAAAATACTTGAAGACAAAAAAAAGAAGTGCAATGTGGTTTTAATTTCATCTAAAATAGATAAATGGAGTATTGATTCAATGTAATATGAGGACATGAAGTAAGAGGAAATAAATAGTGTCTGTAATTGTGTTGCCTTTATTATATTGATAGTACTGTTTTGTCACCTCAGATTGAGGCTGTGCACTTTAGATTTAAACTGTACAATGTTGCAAATCAACATGTGTTGCTGTATAAGCTTGTACAATATATTATTGGTATGTCATTATTGTGGTAGTAGACTCTTGATATTGTAAGAACTGCATTCACGCCTGTCCCTCTACTGTGTCTTTGCTTGGTGTTAACCTCTCCTCGTCAGCTTCTGGGCAGGCCTCTCACCTCACTTCAGTGGACTTCCATTGCTACCTGCATAGTGTTTCAGGCCAAGCTGTAGAGGAGATACCAATTCTGTAAGGAGGGCCTCAGTGTGACCTCTGCTAAACGTGTCAAAATCAGCAGATTAATCACTGAAATACTGAGTAGAGCAGCAAATTATATTCTTTTTTCTTGCTGGGAAAAAGGCAAGCAAAGAACTTAAAAAGTCAAAATAGGACAGGGACAATGATGAAGGTGATCAGTAGCCTGGTTACATCTTGCATGTGCAATTACGTTTTAAAGTGCTAAGTGCAAACAGCGTATTTATTAGATGTATGTGCCAATCCAAGATTTACATTTGGTGTTCCAGGAGAACCAGCATTTTCTTTTTTTATACATTACTGTACTTATTGCAGCCAGGAAGGAGCAGCATAGCAATCTGTTCTTGTGTTTGACCAAAGTATCTTATCTGTGGTGTTGATCTAAATCCAAATAAAAGTGTAACATGTGACTCTGGGTCTTTTCATTAGCAGCACTGATGAGCACTCTAAGAATTTATCATTTGTGCCATTTCGGAGCAAGGCCCCAATAAAGAGAATGTTTAATTGTAACTTTTATGTCTCCTGCTGGATTTTTTTCATTACAAGATCCATTCTGTTCACTACTGTAACAAAAAAACAACAACTCCACCACCAGACCTTTTCTGAGTCAGTACTCCAGACCTTTTTTGGAGGCAATACTCAGCACCAGCATACAAGGGTAAATCTGGCATCTGATATTCCTGCACCTCATCTCTACAGGATGGATTTAGTTGCTTCTTTCTCCTCAGACAGCCTCTAAGGAGAAAAAAAAATTTTATGCTCTGTTTTGTCTTTCTGTTTTGCAAGTACTTATCCCCAAATTAACCATAGACTCAAATCAGCCTTCAGGACAGCAGTGAAAGCAGTCAGGGCACTTGCCAGGACAGCACAGACTATACAATGGCAACAATTTAAAACGGCTATGAAGTCAGAAAGACAAAACAACCAGTACAAAAACTTAACATTTTAATCTTTATGTCTCTCCTGGCCCAAGGCCACCTCCCTTCAAAATCTGCCCTCAACCTGCTCCGTTTCTCTCCCACCCTCTGAAGTACTGTCCAGTGCAATACCAGCAGCAGAGAAATAAAACTGTGCTGTTAAAGCCACAGCAGTCTGAAAGCTCATGCTTGAAACGGGATTTTTTTTTCTATCACTTCTTTAAAGTCTCTAGTAGAATTTAAGATTAACACCTATGCTGAATACCTGCACAGAGCCCAGCTAGGAGATCTGTAAGGAAATAACAGATAGGGGAAACTTGTGGGGAGAAGTTACTGTCGTTATCCCAGGGAAGCTCTCCATTTGGCACTGGAGGAAGGGGGACTGGTTTAGCCTGTCTGAGCAGTACTCTCACAGGAGTGCATGAAGCTTGGGCTTGTAAAAGTGACTGACTTGCCTCAATACCCAGTAGTTAATAGTTGCTGGGGAGTTAATGCAGAAAAAAACAGTGCAGGTGGGCTCTTGTGCAGCTTCTGCAAATCCTCGTCCCTGGTGCTGTATTGTCAGCCATGGGAGTGGCTGAGGGGCAGATGAGAGGCTGAAAAAGTTCTCAGCCCAGCTGAGTTGTTGGTCTGATAACAGAAGGTGGACCACCCAAGGACATGGCTGATATGGTCATTGGCTCTTGATTTTGGCTCTTTGTGGATGCTGCTCATTCTGCAAACAGCCTCCAGGCAGGACCCAGAGAGACCCCCTCACCTACCCAACAGCCTACATCTCCATGGAAGGCAGGTTTAAACATGAAGTTAGTACTGAGCTCATGTGTCAGCATGGCTAAGGAAGAACAAAGCAAGACAGAGCTCAAGAAAATGTGTATCTTTTATCTGACTTAGCCAGGCTAACTGCCAAGAGGAAACTCATTCTGGATAGAAAGCAAGCCCCATACAAAGCCACGAAACTCTGTCTTTAATATGCTAATGTCTGAGTTATACAGTATCTGAATCATCAAGTTTCCCCCTGGCCAACCTAACTAAAGGGATTCATTCAGCCATCACGGGGAAGCCAAGTGCTGCAGCTGGGAGAATTACAGACCTGACTTGGCTCTTCATGGAAAAGACAGAACAGCTGCAGGTCATGGTCACAACACTGTTGGATGAAGGTGTATAGATTTTACACTGTACTTTGGAGCAAGAAACTGGGCCTGAGATTAGAAGAAAAGGAATATCTATCTCTTTTTGTAATAGAATAAAAGCCTTGCTGCTGAAATTCTTGCATTGCAAGTGAAGTGAAGATGTAAGAGTAGGTGTATTTAATTGTCCCATTATCCAGGAAAATTTTATTATTTTATATAATCCTGTATCAGTGAATTTCCATCTTCTCCCACTTCTTCACTCCTTGCATGATGGACTTCTATTTTCCTACCCATCCTCCTCTGTCCCAGTAATGAAAGTGGTTCTGGAAGAGCAGATGTTTGGGACTTGATGTAAACATGTTTTTGCTGCTCTGAGAAACTAGAAGGAAATAGCTTCTGTTAAAATAGCTAGCTGCAGCCTGCAGGTCTTTAAAGACAGTCTGTAAAGAGGGATGGGGCCATGTGGTTGGGGACTGCACACCCCAGGACTGCCCAGCAGAGCTCCCCAGGTGCTCCTTTGCTGGGAGGCAATGCCTACCACATGAAGTGACTCCACAGCAGTCCCTGCCAAACAGCTCCAGCTAATTTCCCCATTCAGATGAGCCGCTGCTGTTTGTATTGCACTGGCAGCCAGTGGAAGCCCAAGCCTGGCAGCAGTAAAAGCTATAACACTGTCAGCTCCAGACTGGAAAGCATGGAAAGGACTTGGGGCACAGAGCTTTTCTCAGGATTTTTCTCTTTCACCAATAATTCCTTCTGACCAAGAGAGACTGTGGAAATATAATATGAAGCTTTTAGGCAATTCTCTGTTTGGCTTTCTCTTCCAATGAGCTTGACTTTGGGACGTAGGTCAGTTCTTTTCACCAGTTCCCAGATGCATGACTTCCACCAGCATGTCTAACCAGCATGATAAATCCTCCTGGCTCCAGAAAGCTCAGAGAAACAAGGAACACAGCTCTGCACAGTGCCTGCAGAGAGGATTCCTGGAGACTGCACCAATAAAGTTGTTCTTCCTGGGGCAGGTGGGAGAGTGCACCTTTCTTCTGCAGGAGGCACCTACCTCCCTTCTGGAAGCAGAACACATAGAAATGAGTTATGAATCCCCATCCCTTATCCTATGGTTATGGGCTCTTGCACCAACAGTTTGAGCTGCTACTCTAGATAAATCTATCTATATTAAATGTGGGAGATTGAGAATTAAACTGTATTAATAGTGATACTAATGAGCATGATATTAATAAAATGCAGAGTGAGATCCTACTACTCAGTGAGGTTCATGACAGTTCTGAATACATGCTTGAATAGAAATTTTTAGACTACATGTTTATCATTGTATAATTTTCTACAATAACTTTGGCTAAAAATAAAATTGTTTCCTGTTTTAAGACTACAGACCCAATAAGTTGCCTCATGAATTCATATCCAACAGCAAATGATAAATGGCAGGGTTATGATATAGTGCAAGTGCCTCCCTATCTCACTCTGTCCTTTTCCCTTCAATACAAATGAGTTGCGATACTGACCACTACAGAATTGTTTTCCTTGCTTGTCCAAACAGAGATCTGTCTATTCACATCTCACATTTACTAAAATTTCAATAGATGTCAGTAGTTGAAAGAAACAATCATATTGAAGGGAAATACAAAATACATACAATTAATGGTAGTGGCCAAAATCTTCAGTTCAGGCACACTTAGGACCTTGTTTGTGCATATCACAGTTCAGTTTGTGTTGATTCATTTCTCCCTTTGCCATTTCTCTTATTCCATGTTTTTGTGAGCTGGTGTTGCAGAAAAATCTACAAGCAAATCATGTATTGTTGACATGACCCAAGAGGTATGCACGGATCATCTCGCCACTCTTCCATCTGAAACAGCCTGTCCTTTATTTGCCACTGCAACAGACTTTATCTTCTACAGATGACAATTTACAATCACCTTCTCCTTTTCTTCTGCTAGTTTAGTCACAGTCATGAAAGAAGAGATAAAAATTATCAAACTCAAAAAGCCTTCCAGCAATTGGAGCTGATTGTAGATGCCCCAGTTGTAAAACAGCTGAAATTACTGAGGTATTACAATGCTTGAAAGTAATTTAATGGCAGTAACTCTTAAATAAATTACAGCTATTGATCACTAGCCTTCATATTTCCTGCACAGAAAGCTTCCTCTTTGCTCACATTGTAGGCAGCCTCACTTGCACCCAGGCTTGTTTTAGAATGAATCAATGAATCCACTTCTATGGAAAACTGGGCACATTTGGTAGGAGAGGTCACCACAGGGTCTAATCCAATGCTGCACCAAGTTTGACTTCTGCATCACAGAGGACATTGCAATTTTAAAAATACTCCTGCCGTCTCTTGGATACCCGAAAAATACCCCGGTGTCATGCACAAAGACATAATTTTGCAGGCAATAACAGAGCCCTCTCAGTACTCATAGAATCATAGAATCATTTTGATTGGAAAAGATCTGTAAGATCATTCATTTCAACCATTAACCTCACACTGCCAAGTCCACCACTAGACCATAACCCCAAGACACAGCATTTGGCTGTGTTGTCCACTATCCTCTGCTCTATTACTACTTAGTCACTGAACATGAACAATTCAAAGCAGGTGCTCATGAAGGACTGCTACGAGAAGAGAAAAAGCAGAAAAAATAGTCTGAAGATCAAGAAAGGCTCACAGAGAAGGTCTCCTCTCTCTTTCAGTGTTTTGGTGGTTGAGACTTTCAAAAATAACATCATGAGGTCTCAGCTCCAAACCTAATTTTGTCAAATGAGACCTGAACCCACACCAGCGCTCCAATAAAGTGCTCATTTGTGCATCTAGGGGCAAGAAATGCTCTGAATCCTTTCTGTGGACGGGGAATCTGAGTGAAGCTGTGATGGGGTTGGCACAAAACTGGTTAATAAATATACCCAGCGAGTTTTCTGTAGGTGACACAGAGAACAGCTCTGCATAAGTCTGTCCCAGACCTGATTTTGTCCAGCTCCTCACTAATGACTCAGACTGTGAAATACAAACTATGTCTCTCAAGTGACTTGATGGTGTGGTGCAAGGAGGGGCAGCAGCCTGGGAGGAACAGGGGAAAGGCAACAGCTGAATTCGAACCAGTCTTGATGACCTGGAAAAATAGGATGAAAAAACAGATTGAGCTTCAGTCAATGCAAGTGAAGGATATCACTTCAAGCAGGACTGTGGTGAGTTGACCTTGGCTAGACACTGGGTGCCCACCAAAGCCACTCCCCTCTTTAGCTGGGCAGGGGAGAGAAAATTTGACAAAAGGGTTGAGGTAAGGATGGGGAGAGATCACTCACCAGTTACTATCACTGGCAAAACAGACACATCTTGGAAAAATTACCTTAATTATGACCAATCAAATCAGAGTAGAATAATGAGAAAATAAAAACTGAATCTTAAAAAACACCCTCTCCCCC
>VZTR01025600.1:145031-187253 GCA_013400775.1 Chaetops frenatus
GGGCTGCAGGGGGATCTCTGCTCTCCCACAAACCTCCATGGGCTGCAGGGGGATCTCTGCTCAGGTTCTGCTCTCCCGCCGACCTCCATGGGCTGCAGGGCCACAGCTGCCCCACCACGGTCTCACCACAGGGCAAGGGAATCTCTCCTCTGCCTCCTGCATCGCCTCCTGCACCTCCTTCTGCACTGACCTTGGTGTCTGCAGAGTTGTTGCTCTCACATATTCTCGCTCCTCTCTCCACCATTGCTTTTCCCCTTCTTAAATATCTTATCCCAGAGGCTCTACCACCATCACTGATGGTCTCAGACTTGGGCAGTGGTGGGTTCACCTTGGAGCCAGCTGGCATTGTTTCTGTGGGACGTGGGGAAGCTTCTGGCAGCTTCTCACAGAAGCCACCCCTGTAGTCACCCCCTGCTACCAAGATCTTACCAGTAACCACAGTCATAGATGGAAGGTGTTTTATGTAACAGCCTTTCAAAAAAGGGACTCAATTATTGCTGAACAATGTTTTACCTGAGAGAAAAAGTACATAGTCAGTCTGGAATAGTGGGGGAAAAGGCTTGGACCACAGACTGAGTCTTCCCTCAGACCTAGTCAACAGTGAGGACAGGTACAGCCTCAATGAGGACATAATATTCAGTTTTATGCATCACACTTCCAGGAAAATACTAAGAGAACAATAATTATTAGCAATCTAAAAACATATAATCTTAAGGAAATAGTAGAAGTTGAACTGTCTGTCTAAAAACCATGTCAAAAATTATGATGAAGTCCTCTAATATCAAAAACACTGCTGTAGAGAGGAAGGGGGTTTTTTTCTCTGTGGTCACGAACGTTCAGAAAAGAAGTGTCATGTTCAAACTCCATCAGAAAAGATGCAAATCAATATTAGAAACAGCTTTTCAGTGTTAAAGCTAATAAAGCCTCAAAACAGATTACCTTGGGAAACCATGGGATATTGGAGGTCTTCAGAACAGGGTGGACAAATGTTAAGGAAGAAACAAATGATCCCACTTGGAACAGAGGCGTGGACCAGGGACTCCCCTTGAGACCCTCCTGCTGTATTATTCTGTGCCTCAAGGCAGCAGCCCTGGGTTGATCTGTGACTACCTGCAATGCCTTTCAGTGACAGTTTTCAAGACTAAGTCAGAGCTGTGGATCAGCATGAAGTTAATTTTTAGGAAATCCACTGTAGCAAGAAATTTGTAGAGAGCTCAGGCAATCAGTGTTATAAGAGATGTAAGGAACTGTATTTATTGCCCTCCTTTGGCAAAGGCAGTGACCTGTTGACCTGCCAGCTTCCCAGACTGCTGCTACCCTGCCTTAACCAAAGAGCTGGTTGTTTCCTAAATCATTAACTGTTGCAAAACAGAGCAGAAATTTCCTAAAAAATTCTCAAATCTCAGTACCATGAGACAGGTCAAAAACAGAAGTCCAGATTGTGATTGAAACTTGAATGTAGCAAATTAAAAAGAGGAAGAGATAGAGAAGAGGGTGAGTTTGGATTAGTTCCCAGCAGTTCTGGTGGAGGAGTAGACTGAGTGTTCATCTTGACTCCTAAAACCAGGAGTAGGGAAACAAATTCAGTCTTCGCCATTTGTTTCAAATTTGTCAGTTTGTCCTGCCTATGTATTCTGACCACATTAATAATTTGTTTACACAGCTATTAAAAGATTTTAAGCAGATAAAACTGGGCATGGAGATGACAGTCTCCCTGCATTGGCTTCAGGGCACTAGGAGGGAGAAGGTAGGGATGGGTGTAGGACCTAGGTAGCAGGACAGGGGATACAATTTCCCTTGGGTCTGGAGAAGGGGGACAGGCACTGATGCTGCACATCAAAGCACAGTCCTGGTCTAGTCTTGGATGAAATACGGAAGCCAGATCCTGCTGGTGATGACTCCAATTCCTATTTCCAGCTGGGTGACCTTGGATGCTCTCTCACCCTGACTCACCTTGAAAATTAACCCAGGGCAGTTGTGAACAGGTGATAAAATACCCTTGTAACCCCAGTTACTGACAGATACCTGTTGAAGGAAGGTGGCTGTAAATCTCACCCCTCTCCACCCACACAAGCTGGGTTTCATCCAGCCCTGCTCAATTCTGTGGCAAAATTCCTACTGACTGTAAATGGACTTGGATGGAGTTTAGGAGTGACATGATTTACAGGATGTCTCAGCTGCCTGAACTAATGTCCATCTGTTTCAATGCCATTTGTGACACCTAACAAATCAGCAGAGCCCAGAGACTAGGCAGGGCCTGACAGGCAAATGCTAGGTAGAAACCTGGATTGTCACTGCTGCTGCAAAGCACCTCTTCAGATGTGGCCATTTCTCAGGGACCATTCACATGTCCACTCTCCACCTCCCACCCAAGGGGTTGCCCAAACAGGGAGTTGCTTTTGGGGTCAGCTGGAGTGGAAAGAACCATCTACTGCCCATCCTTGCAACATCCTGCCAGATCCTTGTGCCCTGTGGCAGGTGGTGCCCAGTAATGAGTGTTCATCTGCTTTCTAGACAGGTAAGGTGCTGCCAAACCATTACAACAAATGACAACAGGGCTAAAGAAAAGGTCCCTGACTGGCACACATTTTTGGAGGTAAATTGCAATTTGGAGACGTGACTCTCATACATTAAAAGAGGCACCAGAAACTGGGTAACAACTACTATGCTCTGACAGTCCAAGTAAGAAAATATATCCACTTCATTAAAAAATGAAGAGGAAAAAAAAAGAAATAAGAATGAAAATAATTAGATGAGAAATAATGGATTTTCAGTTCAATTATAAGAGAAAGGTTTTATAAAAAATCTGTTGAAGTTGACTTGAATGAATTTTTATTGAGGAAACAAAAACTATATATGTGTCCCTCCACAATTTAATTTCTGATCAACCAAATTATGTTAAACTAATGTATTTTCTCTGGGGACTATTTATTCTATTAAACTGGCTTTTTAAAAACACAAGTAAGGTTTCAACAAAAACTTATTCCAGAATTATGCCCCATCTTAATCTCAGAAATGCAGAAGTTACATATCCCAAACACATTGAGATTGTAACCACACTTCTGTCCAGCATAGCTAGAAGCACATTCAGAGTTGGTTTGATCCAAGTTATATTTGGAGCTCACTTGGCCCTTTTCTGCCTCCACACCTCATTTTATTTCTAGAAGAGTTCATCCTTTGCCCCAGGCACTTGCCAAGCCCCTGGAAAGAGCCCGTCACAGCCAGCCACAAGGCAGCTGGAGATGGAGGTGATCTCACACTGCCTCCTGATGGACTTAACATGGATTCATGTTTGGGCACTGAATACAGCAAAGTGAGTCAGCTCTCTCTTTTTGTACCATTTTGCCTGTGACAAGTTGGTGAGAGTAAGGTGGGGAAAAGAAGCAGCTTAAACCTGACCACTTAAACCATCAGCCACTGCACAGTGACTAAAGTTGAGTCTGGAGTACTTTGCAATGGATGTGACCTTTCCTCAGTGTAAGTTCCCTCATTTCAGTCTCATCATGTCATAAATCCATCATGTCACCTTGTGAGAATTGACACAATTTCCTGGAGGTGTGTTTGCAGAGGTGGAGGCAGCCTGGCAGCTGTCCTGCATCACACAGAGGATTTGGTGAAGCACTGAAGCAGGCTGTGACCATGCAGCCTTCCCTCCACTCAGACCCTGGGGACCAGACACAACTCTTTCTGGCTAAAAAGAAGTGAGAGAAAGATGACCAAATGCTGCTGGTTAATTTCAAAACATTGGTGAGTAGAAGACATCAGAGGTAAGCACTGAAATTCACAGTGCAGACACAACCGTGGCAGGAGACAGAAGAGGGCAACAGGCGTTCCCACAGCTACTGCCACTTGTTCATGTGTTTTCAACTTACTGTAATTTGTTTCTTCTAAACTGGGAAAAGGGCAGGGGGGTAAGATGTCTAATTTTGTGCAGCTATCTTCCAATGACTCTTTTTAAGAACTTGGCCGAAGGAGTAGAAGGAGGAAAAGCTCATATTGCATAAAAAAATGCTGCAATACCATATTATGCTGAGAACAGTCATTTACCATGGAAGAAAAATGTCCTCCCTTCACAATTGGAGACTGGTAAGCATTTTTGGACTGTGCACTGATACAAATGGTAGCAATTGCCATGTTTTTTGCAGCACTTGGGTGCAGAGGGTGCATGGGAAGGACCATGTTTCCAGTAGTTTTCTACAGCACAAAATTGTGATCTGGTTCTCACAAGAAGAAGGTCTTCAGTGAACAGCAGGTTTGACTGCTTAATAGAAGCCTGAATTTGACAGGAGAAGGGACAGAAAGCTGGTGTAAGCACCAGACATCATCAATGCAGAGCTCCACTGGCCTAGAAGAGCTGAAGGATTTACCTAACACACTGGTACCCATGCAGGAGGGCCACTACATGTGACTTCATTAATAAAATGGATTTCTTTGTTAGTCTTTCCTGTAATTTCTCTGTATTTCTGTTGCATTCAGGAGACCCAAGAGTTTTGCCACGGTGAATCATTTAGCAAAATGAAATTATTTGTTTCATTCTCATCTTCAATGTCATTATTTTTAAAAGAGACAAGCTGATGTAGGACTGTGCAATTAAATTGTTAAATCTGTAAGCACACTTATAATCTATTGGTAGCAGTTAGGATATACTTCACCCTTCATTGCTGGTTATCTCTATCTCTATCTGGAGAAAGTTGCTGGTACAATAAAACACTATTTTATATATGATTACAGTGATTCCTAGTTCTTTTCCTTGTCACATTTTCATGTAAGTAATTTAATAACCAATATATATAAACTCATTAAATAAAACTGTTCCTGTCATCTTGTTTTCTGACATTTCTAAGGCATGAATATGTGTCTCTTCTCAGTACCTCATTTTCTTGTATTTTTTTTTTTCCTCTGTTTATACTTACATCATACTTCATCCACATTTTACCACCATGTGTCTATAAAGATAATGTTTTTTCAATGAGGCACAAAACAGAAATGAATAGCAATGTGGAGTTAAACCTTCCAAGCTGTTAATAAAAGACACCTTATTTGTACTTCGCAGTTAACTTTCTGCCGAGAAACATTTTCTTTTCTGTAGAAGATATCTTACATAATGAAGCTTAGAAAATAAAAGCTCAAAGCATAGGTACGTGGACTGGTTTGGGGAAGAGTGAGTCAGAGATTACGGCTGGGCAGGGAGTCAAGCTTTCACAATTCAGGCATTAATTGGCCGCTAAGAAGGAGCGGCTGGAGCGTAGGAGGAGAGCTAATTTTGGTGGACACAACAAAGAGAAGAGAGATTTCTGATCCTTTTATTTCTCAATCCCCCTCCAATAAAAATTAGGCCTGCGAGGAGGTTTTCTAAAAGTCAAGGCAAGCTGATGTGAGGATGCTGTTTAGTCCCACCAGCTCCAACCAAGCCTTCTGCTGCAAGTACCACATGCAGAGAAAGTGCAGCACAGGTGAGCATCCCAGCAGACCACAGAGCTGGCTGTTTGTGCAATGCTTTACTCTAGATCAAGACCATGTATGTCAGAAGGTGAGGTTGAAATTACAAGTTTCAAGTATAGGAAGTGCTTTGGAGCTAACTCCAGACAGGTAAGTTCCTACAATTTGTCTGATTTGATTGGTGGTTGAAATCCTGCCTGTGCTGAAGTCAGAGATAGAAGTGCTGCTGACTTCAGAAGTCCCAGGACCCAGTGGCCAATCTCTGCTGCTTGGTGGCCCCAGAGCTGCTTGGGTCTGATTTGGGTCTGATGGTATTTTAACACGGTCAGAAGCCCCAGTGGCAGAGGGGCTGCACTTGGCAGCAGGTAAGATGGAACCCATCCCTGACCCTGTACTTACCAAGAGGACAGGCTTGCCACAGGCTGGCAATTTGGCTTTTTAGAACTGAACTTTAAAGCTGTCCTGGGCATGCATAGAGGATAGAAAGGACCTGATGATGTAAAATTAGCTGCTTCCAACCCCCTGCTCCCAGGGAGAGTGACAGGTGGAAACCTGCAGGCAAGCACAGAGAGATTGGAGGTCCATCATCTAGGGCTAAGGCTAGGAGGACTGACAGTCACTCTCCAAAAAGCTGGATGCTGATTTATTTTCCAAGGAAGGCAAAGAGAAACAAGAATTTGAACTGTGTAAGTTTGTCCAGCTCCTGGACAGCACAGTGAACTGTTATGCCTTATTCTGGGTGGACTGTACTGTGGCAAAATAATTTTTCACCAAAAATTACACAAGGAATCTTGTGTTTCTAAATATGAGAAGAATGCATGAAATGGCTTTAAATTACCTATAAAATTATGACTCTCTAATGTTTATAAAAGCATTTGGAAAACTTAGTAAGTAGAGTATGCAGAAGCACTACACTGCTATATAAAAAAAAAATAGAAACTGGAGCATTTACTGGAGACTGTGAGGTCTTGCCTGTGTTTTTTGAAGCCTCCTACAGGGCCCTGTGGCCAGGATTACATTCTCTGTCAATTCTGCAGAGTGGTTTATTTCCTACAAAATTCCATAATGCAAGAGTAACAGAAGTCTTTTGAAAATGTTTCATGAATAGGTAACAGCACTGCTCAGAGTCTAAGATATATATACAGAAAATATATATGGAAATCAAGTGTTTGTTGAAAGTAAATGAAAGTAAAGTAGCTCTGCCAGGGTCAATGAAGGACTGTCTTTCATTCATTACCCTAAGCTGATGTTTTCTATTAGAAGAGCTTTAGGTGGAATGTGCCTGAAATGTTTTAAGGAGAAGGACAGGGATCAAGAGAAGATTAACTAGGATGGTGAAAACCTCAGAGTACACATTAGCCCATGTGTCTTCATGTATAGAGAAAAGTGGATTATTCATGTATGCTCTATTATTTAACAGGAATTAATGATTGTTAGCAGTGAGACAAGCTCCAGTAAGTCAGATGCATTTCATGGCTAGTGACTGATCTGCTACTTTTCTATATATCAAAATAACTTGGAAAGTGCTTAAAATTATGCTGTAGATTTCTCTCTTTTTATGAGCTACTAAGACTGCAAGGATATCACTACATTTTCTAAGGTGAATTAAAAGAGAAAAGGATTTTTTTTCCTAGCTGCTACTTTCTTAATATAAGAAATAAACACAGATGTCTTTAGTCATAATATTTAGTAAGCAAAAGGCCTTGCTACACAGAGATGAAATGGGGAAAAACACCCAAACAAAAACAAGAACTGTAGCTTTAACCACCTCCCAGGTCCAATATTCTGAAAAAAACCCCATGTGTTTCAGTTTTTAAATGGTGGTTTAAAACTCATTATGGTTTTCTATAAACCCAGTGAAGACAAGGATATTTCTGAAGTGGTCATGACTTAGTTTTCAGAATACTATGAAAATTACAAGGATTTGGCTGCATATGCAGTTACAAATGGAAACTATTTTGTTAGTCTGATTTTAGTATGGGCAATTACTTTCTTAGACATATGCTTGTTATTTTTTAATTTATTTCAGTTTGTTTAATCTTCTTTGTAAACTAAACTATGATGAAATGGTGAAGGAGAAATATTTATTTTCAAATTCATCCCCTATTTTACAATATATCCTACTGTATATTTCCCCCTGCTTCTTATTTGGATAAAGTGCCAGAAGCAAAATCTGCTTGCAAAACTCAACACTTGAGTAATCATGTGGCCATTAGAGTATTTGCTGTATAATGCTTAGTGTGTTCAGGGCACTCACCAGTCCTCATTTTCACCTGGTGCTTCATGGTCTTTAATATTCTTCCTCAAATAGGAAGCAAGTAACTTCTGCTTTCCTTTCAGTACAAGTGGTTTAATGTTTAAATGATCAGCACCATACCCCAACTTACAGCAAAACACTAATGACCAGCTTTCCTCTGCCAAGCCCTAAAAACACAACACACTGATCACTAAATTAAATGGGATATTTTAATATGCAGCAAGAAATTATCCAGCATTAACTTATCTCATTCTTTGCTTCTGGAGCTTATTCTGGGTACTGCTGCAGTATCTGTGGATGCTCTAGAAGATGCTGCTGTGGCTCATGCTCAGGTGTGTGTTTCCTCTCTCAGCCTGCATAGTCACCAGCACTGTTGCTCATTTCAGGATACCAACCAGAAAAGCTATTTCTTTTATTTGTTTCAACAGGTTTTCCTGTTGAAACAAATGTCCCTTATGATCTGGGCACAGACATGGATCAGTGACCAAGAAAAGCAATAACTGGGAACAACCAAGGGCTGGAGTGAAGCCAGGCTGGACCACTTTACTGCTCCCTGGAATGCCACCCTGCTGGGGCCGAAGTGCCACAGGGCTTGAGCAGCTCTGTTGTCCCTGCTGTGCTGCAGCAAGGCATGGCCTTGTTTTATCCTCTGGTTTGGATTCCCATTCCCTGGGGATTCCCTTGTGGAGGGAGGAACTTCTACTGTCCACTGAAAGAGCCCCTGGAGATTTAGCACAAAGCCAGGCAGCTCTACCCTCCATCACTCATGGTATGCTGTAAGGTCTGTTTCCATCATGTGCAATATAAAACCATGAGCACTCTGCCCCTGGCTCCTGAGTTATTACTCTATTGCATTACAAATGTTTACCTAAGGGGCTTATCTTCTGTTTCTGCTTCTGAAGATACCCCCCTTTCATTAAACATCCCTCTCAAGCACTATTTGACCCCTCCTTGCAGTTTTATCCCTACTGTGATTTTCACTCATGTATTTTCCTGCATTGCTGTGAGCTGGACATCAGCTTTTTTCCACTGAAAAGAAAAAAATTGGCCCTTTTAAAATTTCAGTTTCTTACTATTCTGTTTTAAGCAATGGTCAAGCCTCTCCCCTCTACCCAAACCATTTAATGATGCAACATTTTTTCCTTGTGTTTCTTGTTTCCCTAGTATAGACCCTTGAACATAAAGAGAAAAGTACTGAAGCTTGGATCCTGTGGTAGCACATTCTCAGATTTTCAGTGTCTTTCCATAAAGATGGGATTAACAGACAAAGGAATTGCTTTGCAGATCTCAGCATCTTCTGGCTGTTTTCTCCCAATAATTGCTGAAGCTGACCACTAAAGCCAGGTTTACTTGCTGGTGGGCAATTTCAGTGTTTCAACAAAAGACACTTAGAAAAATGCAGTTGCCAGCTTTACCAAATCATTCTGTCAGACCTATATAAAGTCACCCTACCAATAAATTTAATGAGAATGAACTAAATAACTTTCTACAGATGTAAAAGGCTTATATTTCCAGACAGAACAAGGGACTTTGTCATACCACACTACTGGCAAGTGTCTGCTTTTGTCTATCATTTTCCTTCTCCAGACTCTGATTTTATTATCAGACTGCTGTAATGAAAAGCACAAATCATCTGGACAGCAATGGCAAGGAGCTGTATCTCACTGCTCTGATGTCACCAAATGACTATATTTCAGGGCTCCATCATTATACAACTTCTGTGAAAAACGCTGACTGCTTTGAAGTGCAGCATGCAAATAACCAGGAGCTGGCTACAAGGGTCCCCTCTGAGTCAGTCACAGAGATATTTCAGCCCTGTCTTTGCCTGTGCCTTTCACCCCTGGCTGGCTGCAGCAGCTCCCTGTGCAGCAGCTCCTGATGGAGCCTTCTGCCATCCTCTGTGAGGGTCAGGGCCAGGGTTTGGGAATTCCTCAAGGGAAAAGTCAAGCATTACAGCACAGCAGGGAGTGTTCTGTTTTCCCCATAGCTTCACAACCCTTGAACAAGTGTTTCTTTGCTGGTGCTTTATTTGTCATCCAATTGCTTTATACATCGATCTCTCCCACCTGAGAGCAGGAAAATATGCTTTCTGAACTGGACACATTTATTGTGTCTTGTATGCAAAATTTCCACAGTAGAAATCATGCTGGGATATTGTAGCTTCTTTATAGGTTTAATTCCCTTTCCTTTAAATTAAGAAGACACTGGACTGGAGCACTAACTTAGCAATGTTTCTGCTTTCTGTAGATACTCAAATCACATCACATCAAACTACACCCACTCACATGCTAAATAGCATTGAGCAAATCTTATTTGGGTCTTTGTGTAAAAAGTCACAGAATGGAGATTGAATCTGGAGAAATGGAATGACCTTGCTTTAAAAGGCAGATAAACTTTATTGTCTTTAGATGAAACATTCTAGAGAGAGCTAGTGATTGAGCTATGTCATGTGATATCTGGAAAACTGACCCCAATTTCTGGTTACTGACCCTCATCTTACCTGCTACTGCTGTAGAAAGCTCAAGCAGCCATGCAAAGGCAAGTGTGAACACACTCAGACTCTGCCAAAGGTAATGATACATTTCTACCAACCAAGAGAATTATGTGGAGAAAAACGGATGGGATTTGATTTGGAAAATTTTGTAAGTAATTGTTTCTTAAAAAAAAAAAAAAAAAAAATTATACAAATATACTACTATGAAAATGATATTTTGGGCTGAGATTTTTCCTCTGCTGTGTTGTAACTGGTGCATGTAAAAGCAGCAAGATGGAGTCAGAGGGGCACCAAGAGATTCTCTCCTGTGAAATAATGTAGGGTAAGGAAAGTTATGAGAAAGGGCAATGTAAAACATTCTACTTTCTCACCAGAAGCTGTATTAAGCTTAATCTGGGGGCTCTGTGCATCCACAAGGCAGGTACAACCTGCCAGCAACAGCTGCTTAACCTGTGCTTTTCTTCAAGGAGGTATCTTGGAAAATCACTGCAAAACCATATTGTTCTTATGGTTTATAAAGCAAAAACCTCTCATGTCCAGATATTTATGACCTGTTAAGAACTCTGAGAGTGGGGCTTTTCGTGAAAAAGTGACAGTGACATTTTTATATTAGTTCTAACAAGAGTTAGCATTTGAAACCTGTCTATCCCAAAACACCAGTATGATTCCTAATATGTAGATAGATAAACAGAAATATTTCTGTGGCCAGTGCAGCAAGTAAAAAGTAAAAGATGGTTAATGAGCCTCACTCCAGAAAGGCATATTTATCCTGGGGGGAGATATGCTTTCTTCTAGCTCAGAGTGATTGGTGTGACTGTGCCCATTTCCTAAAAATAATTAGCAAATGCTTATATCTTTTCATTCACATGTTATTTTAATGTCTGTGTATACATATATACACACATACACACATGTTGCATCTCTACACACACCTGCACACACAGCTTGTACTGTATTGAATAGACACATGTATTGACAGCCTTCTTTCATTTGCTTATCCATGTTGTGCCCTTTGGAGTACAACAAATAGAAACAGTAGCAGTATTGGTTATTCGATTTCACTGAACAATGACATTTAAGTCATTATTTAAAAAAAAAAAACAACCTTGAGAAAGTACAATTTATTCTGATTCTCTTTTGAGCTAAGCAAATGACATGTAGTTTTTTTTCTTGTTGCTTCTTGATTTAGTACAAGGTGTATTGAGTTTCTAAGTTCCTGAATGTTGTACAGGTATCTTAGTGGCTATTTTTTGTGTTCATTATAGCCACTGAAAAACTCTTTGCCTTTAGTAGACAGAAGGTCAAGTACCCAAAGTCAGATTCTGCCCCAGTGTAGTCAGTAGGAACCTTGCCATTGGTTTTGTTGGAAGAAGAATTAAAGTTTTATGTGTTGCACTATCTTGCTCGTGAGTGACTAATTACCAATTTGTTTTAGCACCTCTTTCAAAGCTTATTGAAGAAAACGAAAAGCTTTTCTCATAGGAACAAATCCCTCATCACGGTATTTTAAAAGTCTATGAAACTACCACCATCCACTGCTTTACAAAGGTACCCTGAGGAAGCTTTGGGAAACAGAAAATGCAAGTGTGAGGTGAATGGCAGGCAAACACACAGCTGTGCCTCTGAGGCATGAGTATCTCCTGCAGGTTTGACTGAAAGGGCCCAGTCAGAAGCAAAGGCAGGTGGAAACACAGACTATCCAAAATGCAAGCCTTCAGACTCAGAGATTTCAACAGTTATGTATCTTCTGTGCCCTAATGCAGTTGCTTTTTAGGCTGATGAAGATGGTCGCCTCTATCTGAATTCAAGAAGAATTAGATTACAAAGGATAAGTACAAATCCACAAAAACAAGAAAAACATAACTTGTGTGATTAAAAAAAAAAAAAGAAGTTAAAATAATATGCTGCTTTCTGTGTATTCCTGTAATACCACAGAATGTGGACATTTTCCAGCAGTGCATCAAGTCATGCAGGCTGTGTATTTTGGTTTCTCCTCTGTTACCACTCTTGTTAGGGCTCTGTGTGTGTGCATCTGTGAAATGTTGTGTCCTGTCTTTTTAGGGATACTACATGACTGGGCATTTAACCTCCTTACTGCTCTATGACAAATTTAGATAAAATAATTGAAGAAGCACCCAAACTGAAACTCTTCATGACTGCCTATTCTCAGACTCATCTCCAGGAAAGTTCAGTCTTTGTCTTGAAAGTGAAAAATGAAGATTTACACCCCTCCAAATTGAGTTTTTAGGGTACCTATTCAGAGACAGTTTCAAACTGCAAATATTATGAATATTTTGGAGTTTGGCTTCGGAGAAGCATAAAGCATCATTTATGACTCAAACACACACAGACACTGCAACTCAACCCAAGAAAGCTCCTGTTACACTTAATTTGTTTCAAACAAAATTTTAGTGTCATCTCTTTCTGATGCCTGATGGTCACAGCCTAAATAGTAAAGTGTCTGTTTTTAATCTCTTAAAGGCAGCAGAGCAGTGTCCTTTAGTGAAAGCAGATGGGAAAGGCTGGGATTCCAGGCAATTACCCACACATAGCGATCCAGGAATAGAGCAGCTGATGATGTTAAACTCTTTCAGCCCTCTGGAATGGATAAGTCCTCTTTAAGGATAGACTCAAAGGAGTAAAGTTTTTCAAACTGATGGATTATAAAACTTGACAGTCACTTAAAAAGAAGATGAAGTTACAGAAAACATAAGCTGAAGGCAATACCTCTTGGTAGACTGTTAAATTTCCATTCTCAGTGTGCCTGTGATGACCCAACACTGTAATCAGGCACAGCTACAGGGACCTGAACAGCCCCTGTCTCGCCTTCATCACACCCACTGACATCTCCTGGACACATGAAATGGTTTGTAGCCCCACCAGCAACAAAGGACTGTTCCTGCTGCATTACTGCACCTTTTAAAAGTAAGTTCTGGTCCAAGGTGATGTCCACACACAAAGACTGAACATTGTGCCTTATGGCATGTCCCCACTGAGATTGTACTGTGCTTCTTGCTCTGAAGGAGGATAGAGATTTTTAACTTCCATGCTACAGATCTGCTTGTGGGGGCAGGAACTCAAGTGAGAATGCCCCAAAGCTGCTTCCAGTGTACATTTCTAGAAGCTTGGCAAAATCTGCAAAATCAAAGGTCTGGACACTATGACTACATTCCTTAGTCCTTCAGAAGCATTTGAGGGCTGCCAACAAGAAGGCTACTATTCCAGATTATTGCTTAGATGCTGAAATCATAGGTTGAAGTGTAAGTCAATATATTAAAGATCACTGCTGGATTTGCAAGAAGGCAGTTTTCTAAAAGAAGAATCATTGGTGTCCATACAAGGTTTTACATCTGTTTTTAAGCCACTCTTTCTCCAAACAACTGCCAAAGTCTATCAGCAGAAGGGTGGGGATGAGCTGGGATGAAACAAAACACCTCTTCAGATGTAAAAGCATTTTAAATCTGCTGGTTCTTCTTAATTTTGAATAAATTGAAAGAAGTATTTAAATTTATTAAAATGCAATTTAATTAATTAAAATACCTTTTAATAAAAAGCAACCATTCCATTCAGGAATAGCCAGAAAAGACCATCCTGAGAATAATCACATAGAGGGTTTTCCCAGCAACAATTCTAAAAATAAAGATGAAATTCTGAAACAACTGCAGGTTGCTAACAAATCTGTAGCTCCCAATAATGTGGTGTGATCAGACGTGCTGCATGTAACTAAACCAAGGTCTGGATGCTGCTCCTTTTCCTCTTTGCAGCTGTGCCCAGTAGCTGTTTACCATACAGCTGGAAGGCAAGGGTAGACTGCAATCCTCATTCTTTGTGCTTTCATGGATTTTCATGTTCCTTTGGTGGACTTGCACTCAGCTATGACATTTATTGTGCAGTTATGCAGTGCTAGTGGTGGTGACAAAGCTGCCTTCAAAACCATCTGCCCTGGAGCTTCCAGTGACCACTTTAAACACTTCTGTGACCTGTTTACAACATCCCTCAAAACCAGTCATAACTTCACATCTTGGAGGTGGTGGGCTTTGGCATAGCTTTACAATTCTTGTTCAAGGCTGTCATGAAGAAAGAAAGGAGTTTCTTAAACCAGCTTTCCCACTGAAGGCAGCACAGAGGCTTGACTTGATTCCCTGCAGAAATGCAGTCCATTAGACACAATACCATGGAGAGGTCTGGGTTTTTTTGGATTGGAGGCAATCTAGAAGTCCAATCAATGTGAAATGTGGTGCACAGCTACAGCAAACTGTAATATGAAAGGGTGTGCTTCCTTGGTTCTCACAGTTTTGCCATGACCTAAATATAATGGTCTAACTGCTTTTTATTGAATGTGGGACTCTGTTTCTTGTTAGAGGCAAGTCTACATTTGCTCTGTTAATCCCTTGCAGAGGTGCCTACTGAATCCTGAAGTTTATTTTCACTGAGATTTCTGTCGCACTTTTTCCCAGTACAGGGAATTACTGTTTCCCCATATGGCTCCCATATTTCTGGGGTATATTTTTGTCTGTATGTATATATAAACACACATATGTATATGTATATATGTTCTCCTACCCTGCCCCTCATTAAAGTAAACATGTGTACCATAAAATCTCTTTGTTACATAGCCAAAGTTTTCTTGCTACCTAGTCAAATGCAAAGAATATTCTGCTGTTCTCTGTACATTTCCTATAGTGCAGCTCTGCTGCTGTGTCCATGCTCAGCTATTTAAAATACCTGCTGGGAAAATGCTCAAGTACTTTAACAATTTTCAGAGAAATAGAACATCCTAATAAAAATCAGTACATCTGATTGCATGAAATAGTAAGAAGTGGGAAGAAGTTCCATTTCTTCCAGGAATTTGAATTCTTACAGGAAAGCTGCAGAAAGTGACTGCTCTGCCATAATTAGACATCTACGTCAGTGCTTTCTCACAGACACACATAAGGAGATTTCTCATTTTTTCCAAAAACCTACTAAGGATGTTTTAGAAGACTTGGTTTCTGAGGAGTCCTACAGCTAAGAGGAATTTCAATCAAATCTGGCCAAAAGACCTAAATCCCCATTATTTTTTTTTTTTTACTTCTTCTTCATATGTGGATACTATATATGTGTGTATCTATGTTTATGTAAAAACAAAGACAATTAATTTACTTGCACAAAATACACTGAAGGAAGAGCTCATTAGAATCAAGGCACACAATGTTTTGTAAGGTATTGGCAGTATGTAAATTTGGAACTGATGTATGTCAACATTACAGTACATACACTTAATTAGCATTGATTTTAAAATGAAAAATGGTCTCCCAGGATACTGTAGAACAATTCCTTATGTCTTTATTTGCAGCAGCTATTGCTCTAAGAAACAGATTTTAGTAGAGACCAGCCTATTTTAGGCAAAAGGAGATGTATAAACATTAACCTGTAAGGAGGAACTGTTAGGATAATCTTCCTAAATCTCACAGAGAAAAGCCTCCTTCATCTGTCTTCAGTGCTTGCCAGAAATAAGCGAGATTCTTATTTCTTTTGTATCTATTCACATTCCAGCTTTTAGAAAAGGGATGGAGCTCTCCCTCACACTAAATATATAATTGTGTCTAATATCATGCTCAGATAAGCACTGAATGACTGGGCAGATTTACAGAACAGGCTTTGTGGCCCACATTCTGTGCTTCTTTTTCCATTTCTTAACCAGAAATTGATTCCAATGTTCAATCTTGCAACACCTTAACCCTTTTGTTAGGCATTTTTCCATGGTACATTACCCAATGCAAATGCACAGAGCTGCAAACCTGTTCATGAGCAGAGGTGAAGGCAAGTGAAGTAGTCCTCAGAGCAATAGATCCCAGGGAAATTGAGTTGAAGAGATGCAGATGCTGGGAATAAGCAGAGCAGAAGAATTTGAACTTTGGTGCATTTTCAACACTTTTGCCCCCTTCATTTCCCTTATATCTTTATATGGTAATTGGGCTAAACTGACAGCGAGAAGAACCAAAACCCTAAAACCTGAAGTTTTTATTTTGAATTTGTGACAACTATTTAAACATGGCATATTTGCCTTTCTCCATATGTAGGATTGGACCTTTGGCAGCCACCACCCATCTTAACACACAGCAGCTCAGAGGAGGACACAGGCACTGGCTGCATGAGGAGGATGAGTCTGCACAGTCTCCAGGCTGTGGTGAGCATCTCCTCACAGGAGCTGTCCTTGGGCTTCCATGGGATAAAAACACTCACCAGCCTGGAAGCAGTGACCATATACAGCTCAGAGCTGCAGATCTTGGTGATGTTTGTTTCATGTAAAGGCATTCATACAACCACAACACGCCAGGATAAAACTGCTGGATAATATCACATATCCCTACACTGCTAAAAGGAAAAGATTTCATGGCTAACATAAGTGAAATACACACAGCTCTTTCCAAGAAAGCAAACACAAGGTTATCACGTACATCTGCTGACAGTAACAGATGGCAGCACTAATTGTTGTTCAGAAGGTTCACGTTGTTTTAATTTCCTCAAGGGCAGTGCATGGACACGGACATGATGTGTTTCCATATCACCCCATTTGTGCACTGCTTAGAGAGGTGCTGCTGCTTCCCACCAAAGGTGGGGTGACCTCGAGGCTTCTGCTGTAAGCAGAGGAGAGGGCTAAGCTGAGGATAAAGGGGGGCTGGAGGGAAGGAAGGAGGTGGAGGGAGACAGGGAAGGAGAGGGAGGAATTGGCCTGCACCATTCAGAGCCCACAGTGCCAATGGAACAAACAGAATTTTTTTTAATAGCAGGATATGAATGGAGCAAAATGTGAGCACTATTCAGTAATGATGCTTGATATTTCCACATCCAGTGGAGAGCAGCTACAATGGTACAGATGCAGAGGGGTTGCCAAGGAAACAGACGTGTTTTGCTTCAGATGTGCAGTGAAGCACATACTCCAGACATCCATATAGCCTCATTACCACTGCATCTGAATACCTCACAGCCATTAGGAATGAATTTTACCCTCATAACACCCCTGCAGTGGTGCAGTGGTCCTTTATCCCATTTTTAAAGTAGCAAAAGCAAATAGATTGAGCCACCTGCCCAGTCACACCAGCACTCTGTGGTAAAATCCCCAGAATCTAAACAAGAACAGAGCATTTGTACCCACAATCCAGCCAGTGCCATGAATTTGAGATGGGTGAACAATAAACTACTAGGGAGAAATGTAAAAGTAACAAAACCCCAGCTTGTGATACTGACCACCAGACCATTGCCAGGGAATGGTTCTGTGTTCATTTCCAAGGATAGGCAACAATTCCTTCTCAGAATTCAGCAGGGAAACATGGATGTAGTTTAAGGCTCTGTACTTCAGGATCGACTAATGGTATATGAAAAATCCCTTCTCACCGGCATATCAGTAATTGTATTTAAAAATTCAGTGGAAAGGTAGAGATAAGGAAATGAGCAGACATTACCCAGGAAAGTCTGACATTTTATCAAGCTCTGTTCACTTCTGCCTTCAAACCAAATCAGCTCCCTGTAAGCTTGGAAAAGAAGAAAGAGGAATAGTCTCCTCAATTTAGGGAAGATGAAGGAATGGCCCAATTATACGTCAGTAGAAGACCATCTGATATCTACCCAGAAGATAGCTCAGGCTGTATTTTCCTTGCTCTGTATTTCAATTTTCTTTTCTAGTCTATCACATGCTCAGCAAATTTTGTTCTAAAAAATTAGAACTCATTACTCTTATAGTAGAAATTTCTATGCTGAGACATGCAGTTTTTAGATTTCTAAAGGAGAAGAAAGAGCACGGGGCTCTCAGAGCAAGCTGTGGATGACAGGAAATGCACTGAAAACACAGGCTGTGGTAATGGGCTTTCAGCCCTTTTTCAGAAATCTGGAGATAAGTAGAAAGAGCACCAGAAAGAGCTAAATAATCATCCACAGCACACAGAGTAGTCCATAGTGATTTCAGGCTGTATGATGGGTTCAGTGTCTCTGTTCTGAGCTCTGAGTGACAGAGTCTGTTCTGAAAACCTCCAAAAGCCTGGCAACAGCCTTTCTCCAAAACAGGGGGCTCTCTGAGCTGTGGCTCAATAGCACAAGGTAAGCTGTGGCAAGGGGGAATGGCACCTCCTGTCCTGCCAGTCTGTGGCTGGGTTGTCAAAGGTGTTGCTTTGCTTTTTGGCTGTCTGGTCTGACAAAATATGTAACTGGGCATTAATTCACTTAGATGTTTGAGGATGACACATTTGTGTTTATTGATACAGACCTAGTTTCAATAGTTCTCAAAAAGGGAAAAATACCTGTGTCCTAAAAAAGTCTTAGAAGACCTCTATTGCCTGCTTTTTTTTAGGGAACTTCTTCACCTGCTCATGAGAAATATTTTTCTCAATTTTTCTCAAATTTAAAATATGCGAAAAGAAATCAAAATAAGTAAGTGCCAAGAGTACAGAAGCCCATCCAATTTGCCTTTAGAAACATTCTCAAATATTTCTACCATTAAAACTTAAGTCCAAAAACATTTCCAAGATCTTTGACATAGGTATTCCTTCCCACACACACTCTTTTTCTTTCTAATAAAATAACCAACACATCCTGTCGTATCAATTAAAGTTTACGGTTTAGCTGGAATCCACAGAAAATGAGGGAAGGGAGTGACTGTGACTTTCTCTGTTTTCATTCTTACAGCCTCAGCTCTGAGTATTTTCTTTTGTCAGATTAATTCGGTCTTTGAAGACTTCAGTGTTGACCTCAGGGCACCTAAGGCCTGTCAGCATGGATGCTCACATTAAGAAATAGACTCAAGCCCCCAAAATACTACCTGAAACATTACATTTATTTTTACAATTATTTGCTCATTCAGAAATACGAGAGGAGAAACATAACATATCTGTACTGCTCAAACCATTGTGCAAGGCAAGCTGCAGACTGTTTGTCTCCTTTTGAAAGGGACTGTATGGGGATTTAACACTCAATTACTGCTCATCTAAATCTGCACAGAAATTTTTAACAAACTGTTACAGTTAATACCAGCTGATACATACACTTAAGGAAATTTAAAAGACAAAAGTTTGTAAAAGGACTAAATCTCTCATTAACAGATTGCAAATCAGGAGCCCATGTAACTTGCAACATTTTGGGTTGAAGATTTGTCACAAACACAGCTGTTTAATGCACAGCACCAAAATCAAGAGACATCCTGCTCTTTGTGCCGAGAGATTCACTCATCCCTCACTCCCTGGTCTCTTCCAAAGAAAAATGAGTTAGCTGTGAAGGCAAAAGATGCCAATGGCAGATAAAGAGGTTACTGTAATGATCTCAACTATGCCTACAGTAATTCCTCTCATTTACCTGTAGCATTACCTGCATACAACTGATGAGCCCATCTGTCTCCAAGCCAGCAACACCTCCAATCTAGTGAGCAGCCATTTGTCAAAACCTTCCCCAGGGCTGGAGACCTGCCTTTTTCCTGCTCTTATCAGCTAACTATTATTGCCACTTTTATGACTGCTCAGCCAAGGCAGTGATAAATAAGACCTTGCCCTGTTCAGAGTTTTTCACTAGAACAAAAAAAAGTCCTCTAGCAGACAAACCTCTACTGGCAGCCTTGAAGGGCACAGAAACACCTCTAGGGCAACATGATACAATCATGATTTAGTGGCCCTGAAACCAGAAAAATTCTTTCTTGGCTCTGTTCCTCAACAGGCTCCTGCAGCCTCAATCCCCAGCCTTTCCTGCTTACAGGGAACCCCACTACCTGGGCACATGCTGCAGCCAGGGCCTGGCTTGTTTGCAAGGATGTGAAGTTTGGAGGGGTGTTCCTGCACATGGGCTGGGGCTGCTGTAGCAGAGGAAAGGTCAGTGTTGGGTGTGTGGGTTTCTGCTTTTGAACGGGAAGACCAGGTGTTTTGGGGCAGAGATGGGCCTGGAGCATCCTCCTGGTGTAGCAGTAGGCACTGCCACTGCTGATCTCTGAAGACACTGCTGTTAAGAGGGCGACAGTGCTGCTTTGGTGATGGGGAAGGGCATCCTAGTCTTAAAGTCTGGACTGAGAGCTTGAGTACAGACTGAGCATCTGCTCCCTGAAGCAAGGAGCCAGACCTCAGTGATGTACCTTGTCAGTAACTGCAGCACTGCTCAAGTAAGTATTCTCAATTTGCCAAAACCAGTGTCATTCAAATCCCTGCTTCTAAGTGGTTGTTTATTAGAAGAGAGTAGATCCATGCTGATCTTTCAGAGAGCTGGAAAGAATGATTGCAGAGGAGATTTCATGTTTCACTCCATAAATCCAGATGCATGTGACTAGGAGCCCTCAACACCTCACCATCAGCTCCAGCACAGTGAATTTGCATCTGCTGGTTTCCTGGGAGGCACTGTGATACGGATACAGATGCAGCAAACTACAGCATGGACAGAATGAAATCTTCTTTGAGTTATGTCAGTAAGAGTTTTAATTATCAGCCAAGAACTACCCATAAGTACACCCCAATCCCTAATACACACCTCAGCCTGGATACTTGCATTGGGTTTAGCATGTTTTAAAAGTACAGAAACTAAGGGTATCTGTTACAGTTCCAGCCTAAGCTTCTATCTATTATCAAGTGACTTGTCCTGTGTTCCTACTGATTTGTGAAAACTCAGCCCATTTTGTGAAGACTTCCATGCCTCATCATCTGCAATTTCTAGGCATTTTGTTCAGATATTCAAACCAGATTGGGCTTCTGGAACAAATTTCCCTTAAGTTGCTGTTAGATACTGAATACAGGCAGCCTTCCAAGGAAAGCATTATTTACCCATAGGACTACAGCAATGAGCAACAAAAATGCTACAACAGCAAAATAGCCTCAACACACCCCAGCCATTCCTAAAGCTTGGCATGCCCTGGGGACAGGTCAGGCCCCACAGACTCCTGCTTCTGTGAGGGCCAGGCTGCAGCAGGACCCTCAGTCATGTCAGCTCTTGAGCTTCAGCAAGGGTCCCTCCCCCAGAGCCAGCCTGGCCTGTTTCATCAGTATTTCCATGTGCTCTCCAACCTGTTTCTTATCAAAGAATGTTGTGCCCTACCTGGACAGAAACAAATCTTCAAAGACTTTGATACCTGCATTGAAATTTAAATATGCTTGAAGATCTGGCTAAATTCTGAGATTATCAGTTCTGAAATATATTTTATCAGTAGCACACCAATAATACTGTAGGTATTTATTATCTTATATGCAGGATAGGAAGCACGCTTTGTGTTCTGGCCTCTGGAAACAAAATTCCAGGAAGACTGGATGAAATCAGATCTTTTCCATACAGTTGGCTTTGGGAGCAATTGAAAAGGTAAGAAAAAAGAGGTATTCCCTCTCCTCCCAGGATATATGTGAATTCTCAAGTGCATGTGCACACACAACCTGAAAGAAGCTTTCAAGGACACCAATACTTCAAGAGCAAGGGGTGATACCAAAAGGTGTGAAATGCTGCAAGAACACTGTCATGGAAACAGATCATCTCCAGGTATGAAAATGTCACCTCCCTGTCTCCTAGGGCTGTACAGATCCAAACAGGACAAATCTCCTTTGGTTATGCAATATATAAGCTTTCAGAGGTATGTGGTATTTATGTGGTGCTTCACAGATGAGCGTGAGAGGGAAGCCTGCTGACAACAAAGGAAGAACTGAAGCCCCTACCACGCACCAAAAACTTGGGAGAGCAAAAGTACAGGTGCACATCAAGGGTGGAGATGTAGGACTACTGCATTTTCGGCCTTATGGCCAACCATGAAAGGAGGATGAAAGGCAGAGTGGATAAAATAAGAGGGAAAAAACAATTATGGCAAACCCAAGTATTTGCAGCTTCCCACCCAATACAGCTGTCACTGCACACCTCTAGCAAGGCCAAAGGTGGGGGAAAGCTTGAACACCCTGGGACAAGGGCTTTAGGAGGCTAAAGCAGCTGAGGACAGGATGACAGAGCTCGCATCTCTTGGGAGACTTGAAGTATTGGACATTATTTTTCAAGGATTGATCAGAGGTCTTTGAAATGTATTACATTTGTCTGGCACACAGGGGAAAAATATCCTCAAAGGTTTTAGCATTAATCAAGCCTGTATTAAAGTTACTGATGTGGCAGTAGTTTCAAGCAAAGATTTAAACAAATCTAGGTACGTGTTCAAGAAGAAATGAAATATAGAGCATTTTCTATATGTTTATATGTGTTAAGATGCATAAAGGCATCTTAAGCAATTTGTCTTATCTACTTGGTATAAAGCACACATTTTCATTCTCCTCTCCTAATAAAACCAACAAATGTACTTCTCCTTCAACAAACAGTGTATTTTACAGTGTATACTAAATCTTTTTTACTTTTTTGACCTCCTGAGTAGAGCATGAGGCTTTTATTTCAGTTTGATGTAAAGCACCTCTGGCACTTTGCTCAAGACACCTGCATTTAATCTGTGAGTATTCTCAGAAGTTTTTTATACTCTGCAAGAGAAGGCTGCAATCATGCAACTCAGATATGATTACCAGTCTAAATCACTCACCAGGACAAACTTGCTTTGAAAGCCCAGATCTATCATATGAACTTCTGAACTGAATACAACTTGTGATTTAAAACAATGAAGCAAGTTAGGGAAAACCAACTGTGACCAGAACACTCTGTCAACATTCCACATGCACAGAGCTCCTGAAGACACTTAGTACATGTCTAGATTATTGACTGCAATATAATAGAAAAATACCCAAAGGAGAATTAAAAATACCATTAGCAGTCAAGTGATGATATCGTGGAACTCAGAAAAGGCTCATTTATCTAATGAGAAGCAGTTCCCAATATAAACATAGTTAAGAGGTAATGATGAAAACTGAGGTTTGCATGCCAAAACCCACAAATATATCCAGAGAATTCCCAATATAAGCTGGTATTTAATTAACCCAATTACCCAATTTAATGTCCCAGCTGAGCAAAATATTTTAGCATATTCAGGATACTCTAATACTACTTTAGTTTACAAAAGTTGGTGGGTGGGAAGTGCTCTAATGAAGAGACAGAAATTAAGCCAAATGTGATCAAATTCTCAGTTGAACAAATGTTTAAATGTAAGTGACTGAAAGCCCAAGAAGTTCTCACAAAACCTAGTTTAAATTTTTATACATGAAATTACCTAAACACCAGAGACTGCCTTTTCCTTCTTCCACTTTTCTCCCCTTCTATCTCTATTCTCCTAATCTTCACTTTTTAATTCCCCTTTCTTTCTTCTATGTTTCTAGTGAAAAAAATGGCAAAGGGAAAAGCTGAAGACAGTGATTTTATGAGAAGATGCAGGAACTTTTAAAAATGCTTTTTCCACAGTTCTCCTTTTAGAAAAAATGCTATTTAACTGAGACCAAGGAGATTACAAAAATATATACACACATACATACATACATACATATATATATATATATATATGTATGTATGTATGTCTGTATGTATGTATGTATGTATGTATGTATATAAACATGACAAGCTTTTACTTCAAGGTTCTGCAAAGGCAAGTATTAACACCCTTCTGGTGAGGAAATCACATCCAGCCTTTTAAGGCTACTTTCAAGAGATGCCATTTAACTGGATTGCACTAGAGTGTCTGGAGAGCAGCTCATTTCCCTTTGAAGAGCCTGTGAACAAAAAATGCAATCCTGCAGGTCACAATGTGCCTGCAGAGCTCCAAAGAAGGGCTGAAGAAAGCTGTGCAAACTGCAGCTGGACAAGAAACTCTGTTTTAGCAATAGCAATTCCATGATTAATGCAAACAAGTTTCTTGGATCTGTCTTTTACAGTCATTTGACTTTTATACAACCAGAACCAGACAGTGAAAGACAAATACAGAGAGATGCTGAGGTCCAGCATATGGGCAACTCAGCTGCTTCGGGGCCCACTCCCTACTTATTTCTGCCAGGCAGCACAGCAAAAGCAGCAAAGGCACTGCCACTAGCACAGTTAATATCTTTGGAGCCATAGTGTAAGGAAAACCCTCCAGAGAGAGGAAGGGGTGGCACAGTGATGGCACAGTGTGTTTCTAGTCCTGCACAGGTGGATGTTGTACAAGGGAATGCCAGACCCCTGGAGAGAGTAAAGTGACTCTGAGAGAGCCATCGTGGGGAGCAGACAAACATCAAGATGCTTCAGGCTGTTAGGGAAGGGGTATAAACAGTGTCAGCTGCTGAAGGGCAGATGAGAAGCAGCAGTTTTGATCCAGACTGGTGGAGGATGGTCCTATTTCCAACAGTATTTCACAAATAATTATTTTCTCCCTCTGAATTTTTTAGGGTATGTTAACGATGTCTGTAATCCCCTTTTGACAGCACCTCTCTTTCATTCACATCCAAAAAAAAAAATAACATCCCCAAACAGAAGAAACAGATGTACAAGTTAAATACTTGTACATAAAATACTTGTAGAGTTTCTACTGGGAACACATGAGTTTTAACTTGGCCAGACATGGACAGAAGCATAGCTGTGCTACTGCAACACTCTGATCTGGACACCCCCCCCAACACCATGAAAGCTTTCACATACAACAGACAGTCTGTGAAGCACCAAGGTAGGACAAATTTCTTTCTTCTCTGTGTTACTGCTCTTATGACAATTTTCATCTTCTCAGATACGCTGTTTGAACCACAGGAACAGAAGGCAGGCAGATCTCTAAAAATGTCCACTGTTACTATTCCTGTTTAGTGCCACTTCAGCAGACACAGGTGATTAACTCAGGTAATATCTGTGAAATACTGACCCCAGAGTCAGTGATAAAAAATGCAGGAGCCACCATTAGTCTTCATCAGAATAGAACAGGAACACCAATGAAGTTTTATCATTTTATTTATCTCAGTAAAGTTCTCTTAAAACATATTACAATTAATATTAACAGAGGCAAGTGTCTAAACAGTATTTTTAAAACAAGGTAATATTTCAAAGTATAAAATTTCATAAAAAGCACCTCTAGAAAATAGCATAGTTTCCACAGTGTACTGCAACCCACAGAGACCACAGAACAGAAGAACATCCATAATATTAGAATAGACTTCACATATTCTGCCCAGTTTTGACTTCATAGAAAGCATAAAAAATTTGAATAGGTAATAAATATATTCAGGTAAAAGCCTTAAACTTGCAAAATGGTTCCCAATACAAATCAATGCAAGTTTTGTAAGCCAAATTTTTCCTTTTGTATGAGCAGCACTATACAACCTAAATTATTTTCCTCCCATAATGGTCAAGTTTTCTAGAACAACAAGTTGCCTATTATCTTCATAACACATTGAAATAACCACCTGCTTTCTCAGATGTATTAACTTCAACTCATTCTGTACAGGTAGATCCTATCAGCCTCATACTTACTCTGTCACTTTGTGAATCCTTCCTTTGGAAACACTCTGGCAGAAAAGATTGAAGAGCCTGTCTCCAGCTATTTGAACCACATTCATGAATGTGATATCAAAAGATGCAAAATACAAGTTATTAAATGAATTCTGTATGTCACAGTATTATATTGTACTATTAATAGAAAGAAATCATATGGAAAAAAATTAATTAAATTGTAAATATAACTAAGATACCTGTCAATAAAACATGCAATTTATTACAGAAAATGGGATAAGTGCCATAAAATTAGCATTCATTGCGCATCAATTCCTCTTGAACTTTATCTTATTCAGGATCATAGTGCACCACTTCATGTTGCATGGTAGGAGGAAATATATGTAATTTTCATAGATGCAAAGGCTATATACTGTGCCATTTATTAGGCTATCATAAATCTATACTGATTCCAACACACTCACTCAAATTCCTGTTGCTATAACCAAGGTCAGTGAGTGCCCTGAACTACAGATTTGGGCTTTTCTTTTTTGAAAGGGAGAGATTCAAAAGAGACTCAATGTCAGCCTTTTCTTGCTTGAAATAAGGGTAATCTTGCTGTCAATTGCAATTAATAGTACATATTGGATAAGACTCTTTTTTCACTCCATGAGTGCCTTATCACAGATGACACGAGTAAAACATTAGATGCATTATCACTACCAGATGGATGCAAACTACTGTGTTTCTGCCACTGTGCATCTAAAAACTTACTCTAGATTTAAGGGAAATTAAAGGCTCTCCCCACAGAATCCTCCAAAAAGTTCTATTACGTTGAAGAATTTATACTTTGGAAATTCTCTCACTTGTAATAATGTTCACTTGTACCTTCCTTGTAGCTTCTGTATCCTTTAGTAATGGTACATTTAAATGCAAGTACCACCAACATGCATAATACAGGACTGGAGCACCATTCTCTTCCCTGTTTAACTCCACTGATGTCAGAATCTCACTCAAATAAAACATACTCATACAAATCATGCCATTAGATTTGCTAATGCCATATATAGCCAAATGTTTACTATATTCAAGTAACATCTGCACTTTGGTAAAGATGTACCAGATTATTTCTAACACCAAACTCTGATCTCTGCTACACAGGTTTAAACCTAGAATGATTCTTAAGCTGTCATTCTGGGGAGTGACAGCCTTCAACAGCACCAACCAGCAATGGATACTAAGGGGTTGTGTTTGTGAGAAAGTGACTTCCTTATCTTCTTCTAAAACAAAAACATGAGCCTATGATTTCTAGCTTTTCTAATATTGTCTCTCCCTCAACTCCTACCTGGGTAGAAATACCCAGGTGTGCTGTCTGCAGAGCTCCTCCTACTTCACATGCACCCTTCTACAGAAGGCAGAACGGGTATGTCAGAAGAACTTAACTCCTGTGCCATTTCATCTTTGTCCAGGCTCAGCAAACTCCCAGAAAGAAGTTCCCAGAAAAACTGCTCTGCCCCCAGGTAACGCAGCTCTTCTGCACACAACAGATACACCTGCTCTTCATTCCAGAAGTCCTTCTCTACCACTACAAAATGTCCTCTGTAATGATAACAGTATTGTGCAAATGTTGAGCACCTTCAGCAGTAGTTTTAATTCATCCTTCCTTGCAAAAACAAACGAGACTCTGGTTCCACAAAGATCTCAGTCAGTGACAGACTGGGGACACCAGGATTACTGTTTGAGTACTTATGCTGCCTGCAACACAACGCCCAGTGAGGTGTCCAGAGACAGACTGCTTAGATTTGCAGCTGAAAGCAAGAAAAACTACTGTTCTCTGTTTGGAGAAAGAGAGCAGCTTGTCAAAAGCCCGAATCCTTGAGCATATTCTTGAAGAAAAAAAAGATGATGGAAAGATAACTTCAGGTGTTAAGGACACAGTTATAATGTCACAAGTTAAAACAACAACCAGATAGAAGTCTTGCACTTGGGTTCATTCTATTATAGAAAATTATAGGAGGCCATTAGACAGCAAAAACAGGGTAACAAACTCCAAAACAGACTAAAACACAGGAATGTACATATATTTTAGATATACACACTCAGGCAGACACATTAAACTTATATTGTGCATAATATTTCTTTCCAGTAGGGTTAAGACAGTCTGCAAGTGCATTCTTAATGTCCCTCTTCTATAGTAACATATGTGGCATAAATATCTTATCCTTTTGTAGGAAAGTTGAAAGAAAGCTGGAAAGAGATGTGACAAGGCACATCATTTACTCCTAACAAAAGAAATGAGAAAGGAGAGTGAAGAAGCATTTGTAGAAGAGAAAGGAGAAAATGGGAGAAAACAGTCCACATAGTTTAGAAAAAGAAAGAATAGTTTGATAGAAGAGCTGGAAGAAGATAAAAATTAGTTTCAATGACCACATCATTTCTTGAACTAACTGACCGATTTGACCAAAAAAAAGAGCCTTTTTAATGTAAGTACCTGTTCAGCAAAATAAAGAGACTTGTGAATAATGGGTTTTTTGATAAAAAAAATCTTTTGCTGTTTAAAAGAAATGGAATAAAAATTTGCTTAATTTTCAGAAGTCTACTTTTCAAGACTTTCTTTTAGTACTCATTTCTTTTTGCCTGTATACTCTTTCTTCTTAGAATAGACTTCCTTCTCATTCTGCAATTTTTCACTGGCAAAACTAAGAAGAGAGAAAAGCCTTCCCAAATTACTTAAAAGCAGATTACTCCCAAATGAAATTAGAGCAGTCATTAGTTCCACTGTTTTTGTTGTAAAAACAGTGTTCTATTTTTGACCCAGTCCTGTTCACAATATTAAGAATGTATACTCCAGTGTTGCCACATTATCACCTATTCGAGGCATGTTGTCTCCATTTATGGAAAGCACACCATTTTGTAAGACGTAAACAAATTAGCCCCAAAGTACATTTAGTCTCTTTATCAGCCTGTTGCGTGAAAAAAAATGAAAGCAGTTTCAATTATTTCACTGTGCTGCTTTCAGTTACAGTACTAAATGCTATTTATCCTCAGCTGCAATTTTTCTGTGGTCCAGAAATAATGAATTTTAAGAGACTACTTTATTAAAAATAAGGAAGTTTGATCTGAATTCAACATTCCCCTGCCTGAAGATGGTAACAGAATTAAAATTCTAACTGAAAGCTCTTGTTCTCTTTAAACAGTGCTCATTCAGTTAAGATTATATTTAAATATTCCTAAAATTGAGAGCATTTTGTGGTATGATCTGCTCAAATCAACACAGGATATTGTCAATTATGTATAGAATCAGAGCAGAATCCAAATACAATTTAAACCCCAATTCCATGCTAACTTCACTGTGCAAAAATTAAGATGAAATCCATAAAATAGATATACTGGTTCCATGTTCATGAGTGATCTGATTGATCCTTCCACGCACACAGTCAAGAGAAACTGATATCAATGTTCCATTATGCACTTCAAAAGATGCACGGAGGGACACACTGGTCCATATGCTTCCCTCTGGCATCTGACCTCCAATCTGCTGAGCAACTGCTGTGGGTTGCATGTGATCCATGGTCACCTGATTGAGAGTCACTTTCAGCACATTGCATGAATGGATTAGCTTTAAGTTAAATGCAAGGCTGGCAACTCCCTTTTCAGTAAAAATAAAATACTTCTGAGCAAGCTGTCCAGAAGAAACCAGCTGTATCTGTTTCTCGTTGGATGAGACCTGGGTGAAATCCAGTAGTTTGTTTCTCACAGCTCCAGTAGGCAGACTTGTAACAGAAACTGTGGCTGATATGGCACTAGAAACCGCTGAAGGGATCCAGATGAGGCTAAACATGCTAATTCCAGAACCATCTCCAAAATACCGAACGTTACACTGTGCAGGAGAAAGTATCTCAAAGCTAACCAGATCTCCAGCACCAACCTTTGTGGCCCCAGAAGCAGATATCGAGGTGTCTCTGTAATTTACCCCAGATTTAAATACATTCATTAATTCTCTATTGGTACCATTTCTATTGATATAAGAAATTAAGGAGAAGCCCTCCCGAACACAGGCATGACCCATGGAATACAATGCTTGATGAAACACAAATTTGACAACACCAGCTTCAGTGAACTTTATAGCTCTGCCATCATGAGACAAGCTTAGCATGTAAGGGTCAGAAACAGAAATTATTTTAAAGGTAGGTCGATAGTTGGTTTGGTAATGCATCGCTGTCGATATCTGTGCACTGAGTGCCACAGCACCTGTGTCATGGGACAACCAAAACAAACTGAGAGGGGTATTAAGATCATAAATATTTAAGTCTTTGCTTTGATTGCAGAATTGATTAGGGCTCCTCAAATACACAGAAAGAGTTTGGCTGGGCTCCACTTCAGCAGCACTGCTTAAACTAGTGCTCTGGTAATACTTCCCTTCTGGCTGCTCGATCCGAACACTGCTCAGTTCATAGTCTTCCTCACTGCCATTAAGCTTTAAAGAAAGTTGCAAAAAGTTCCTGCAGTTGTGCTTTACTGCAAAATTTAGGTCAGTCCACAAGAGACCATGTTGCCTGAATACCAGTCTGCTCTCTTCAGTGGACAGGATATCACAAGGAAGCTTTCCCTTTATCTTCAAGTTCAAGCCAGAGTAGACCTGAGAGACGCCAGACTTTACAGAGGGTAGAACAATGTTTGCAGCCCAAGACTCTGAGAGTTTGTTTTCACTGGCTGCTGAACAAATCGTGTCACTGACACTGGAACAAGGCATGGCCACCATTCCATCTTCACACTTTAGACACGCTTGGCATTCCTGCATTTCCTTATTAAAGAAATACTCCTCTCCACACATTCCCAAAGCTGCATCTTTCTCAGCAATTCCAAGGCATCGGAAACCACCTGTGCACAGGAAATGGACTATTTTTATTGTCATACCTTTAAAATACTTAAAATAAGAACTCCACAGCTCCACATATCAAGTATCTTTGTTAATATATCTCATCATAGGGGAGAAAACAGAAGACAGTTACGATGTCAGACCACTTTCTGCTATTAAAGGAACCTTGATAGATTACAGAGGAAATACTAGGCATAACTTACCTTGTCCAAGCCAAGCACAATGGTTTGGAGTGAAAAAGAAGCTACACAGAGGGCTAATTCTAACCAAAACCTGTAACGTATCAGATACAATGATATTGCTCCAAAGACACTCTCTCCCTTCTCTGAGGTTAAAGGCAGGGTCACTGGTACACTCAACAGCTCCTTTCAACTAATGGGGAGTTGCCCTGCACAGGGAGAAATGTGCACTGCCTGTCCAGCCATGCTACAGAGTAGCCCTGCTGTCACTGTGATTGCTAAAGCAGTGCTTTACAACCCAAGGGACAAGGACCCTGGCATTCACTCCGTATACAGTTTTTAAAACACCTGCAAGAGACAAATAGGAAAACCAAAACTGTAAACAGCAGGCTTAAAATCATTATGCAGCAGCCCATGCATTTAAAAATTTGAAAACCACTGCCCTAAGACACAGGACAGCAGTGGTTGTGATCAAGCTAAAGTAAAACACTGCTACAAACAGTAAGGGGAATATACATGTGCCATTTGAAATTACTTTGTTTGACATTAAAGCAATTTTGTGCTGTTAAATGGTACACCATGACCTCTGTGGATCAAAGAATGCACACCAAAAAAAACAGGTTTTAAAAACAGCCTGTAATTTTCTATGGCAGTCTTCCAAGAGCACCACCAGCTGCCAGTGCTTCCACTTGGAGCAACCAGAACCCAAAACCTTTGTACATGGAAATTGCAGGATCTAAATCAATACACAAGATCTGAGGCATCCTAAAGAATAACCACCTGCAGTTTGTGCCTCAAAACTCAACCACTAATGCACTCATTTATGCTTTTTTACTGCCACGATCAAAACTAAATGATCATATTTCTAACAGATCATCTTAAATATCCTTTAGTATCTAGATCCTACGTCATACATTTGCATTATTCTTTAGGTGGAAGCTTCCAGTACCTGGGCTGGGATTTGCTCTAAGACTGGGACTACAAGCATTTGCATGGACCCCAACAAGCTCTATTTCTCCACTGCTAGCCCAGGGTGGGGCTGATTATGCCAACTCCTGATGTAGACAGAAAAGCTCACCACACTTGCTGCAAACTGCACGACAGAGCAGTACACACACACCTGGCCCACAAGGGAGGTCAGAATGTTGGCTAGAATTCACTTCTGATACTATATTATTCAGCAGAGAACACCAAAAAGTGTGTTAATTTATACAGGCTTCATATTACTTTGTCCATTTATACTTCATTCACTTAAGTGATGACTCTCCACTAACACCAATATATAGGACTGTACAATTTATGATGTATGAACATTCCTTCTAAGATCAGGTATCATTTTATCAAGAGTTCACTGCAGAAAAGTACAATTTTTTCCATACAAAAAAAAGTCAAGAGAAACTTAACACTTTGTTCCCCTCTGAAAGTGTCTCATTTTTTATGAGGAACAAAAGCCAAATAAATAAGATCACATTTTTCAATTAAACACATTCTAGAGGGAGTATAGAAAAACGTCCCAGCCAATCTTTCCCTTTGAAATCAGTTTTGAGCACGATGTGTTTGCTCACATGACACTTTTTTGCCACTTCTACTTCTCCTATCAGTAGCTCCACCATCACTGAGAAATACTGGATGAACTGATACTACGTACACACACACAGCTGGTTCACATGGCAGAACAGATTTTCAGTAGTACCTATGCTACTCCTTTCTTAAAAATATTTTAGTGTATATTTGAGTATTTGCAAATATCACATTTCACAAATACGTGTGACGCCTATATGCACTAATTTGCTGTCTGGCCTTTTATTGGTTAGATCTGCAGCAGGTGTTCCCCCTGTGTGTACTTCAAACAGGTGGCTTCAAGGCAGCACACAGGCTGCTTTTTGCTGTGGCCACAGCTGCAAGAGCAGCACAGAAGAGGTCAAGCACAAGTGATAGCCAAACATCAGAAAACCAGCACAGCAGCATGCTGGGACTGCTTCCTACTGCTCTTTACGACTTTACAACCTCTGCCACCTCTTCCTGGCTCCTTGCTCTGAGCACTGCTGCACCTGCTTTCACAGAGAGCAGCCCAGCTGTACTCAACCTGGTTTTGTGAAATTGAGTCTTTCTGCAAGGCATTCACAAACCCTTGCCACTCATGGAGGACAGGTAATTGCAAGGCAATTAGAGTAAGCTATGCATGTGTTTTTCTGCTCTGCTACTCATAACTGCCTGGTGCAAAGGTTACATTTGGGCAGATTAAGTATGGGAATCCTTCTCTTTTTAAATTGTCTTGTCAAATTTGGATCATCACATATCAATATGGGTAATTACAAATCAGGGCTATCTGTCAAGGTTTCCATTCCTCTTCCCCCGGCATCCCACAATAAGTTCTACAGTAAGTCCTCTTTATTTTGCATGGCATTCCAGGGAGACTGCCTTTGGTTGATTCTATTTGTTGGATAAACAATCTGACCACTCTCCCATGGCTATCTAAGAAGGAAATGATACACTAAGCCCTATTTTCACTGATTACGTACCCCTAACTCTTATTGAACCTTAATAACTAGCCTTTAATCAAATAAGGCTACAATTCTCATCCCACATAAAAGTGAGAAAAAGCAGCAGGGGAAGAAGGTATGATGCAGAGGAAAGTGGAAGGGTGAAGAAAGAGAGGCTCCTAGTTACATGATTGTTTACTGTTATTTGCTCTGTCTCCCCTCACACTGTACATTGAACATGAGTTGCTACAGATGCAACAACCTTTGCGTGCAGCTTAAGAAACCACATTCAACATCTGGAACTCATATGTCACATCACATCCCCTTCTTCCCTTCATTACCCAAAACAGACATTCAGTTTCAGCCTTTCTTTAGACGTGTTAATTGCACTTGTATAAGATAATAAGCTACCATCAACAGACAGGCTGAAAGTAGCAGTTGCCTGTAACAAAAAATAAAAGGAACATTCTCTCTTCCATGACAGATGGAAACAACATTGACAGACACCAATTCCTGTCCAGGTGATGGGTAATAACCTGCCTTCACATATCTACACACCACCCTTAAAACTGTGAGAAGAGGAAGAGAGGGAAGATTCCGTTTTTTCCAAATACACTGCTACTGCCTTTCTGTGGTCTGACACACCATCACTACCCATCTGTTTTTCTTGGCAGTATTTTGCCCTCACTTAGGTTCCTCCAGACCCTTTCTTGGTCTGGTTCCTCTCCACAGAACCCACTGAATAAATTCATTACAGCCTTCCCTCTTCCAACACCAAATGATTACCACATTGGTGGCTCTCCTTCCCTAGGGCTGAAGCCTTGTGGGCTTCCATCCAACAAAACATCAACTCGAGCAAATCCAATGTCTCAGTAAACACCAGACAAAGCCTTACACCTTTCCAATGCTCTGACTCAAATTTTATGCTCTGAACTGTCTTGCCTCCAACTGTCCACCTCTAAGACTCTCTAAAGGCATCCTCTCTTTTCTTTTTGTTAGACTGACAGTTCCTCGTGTGTATCATTTACCACATAAGGCGACACTAAGTGCTCTCTCCCTCAAGTCATTTCCAGTTTCCTGTGGTGTTTGTGTAAACACCATCCAAACCAACACAATTCCTGTCCAGAGGAAGTAAGGACAATATAAGAAAACCCACACCCCTCTTTTAACCCTTTCCTAGGGTCCCACTTTTTTCTCCAACAGTGACTGGGTAAAAAAGGCACAAAATCACTCATCATGAGCTGAAAACAGTCCTTGCCTCTCAGAGAGGTCACCCTCTGCTTACAAGTTATAAGCCTAGAGAAGGAAAAAAATAGAACCTAATGAAGCCCTTCCTGGGTTATTTGACTGTGAGACATAAGATACAGGTCACAATAGTGAAATGCTCTGTTTGATCACGGAGTTCCTTTCAAGGTTTTTTGGAGGACCAAAAATTAGACCAATATAAAGAAACTTAGTACCTCAATAAAATTTGCTCAGTATGTCTATGAATTTTATTCTTTTGTGTCTTACTGCCATGAGAATGTAATGAAGTAATGAAGTCTGCAGTGCAAAACACCAGACAGATCTGTTCTTAAATGTCTGAAAAACTCTCCCAACGTGTCCTCAAAGGATGGAAACTGTTGATATTTCCCCAGTATTTGACAATATTGTTGTTAAGGAGAGTAAGATTCATGGAGGGAGGTCTTACAAGCACCTTCATTAAATCAAATCAGGTATCTACCCCAGTGCATCAGAAGGAAAACGACAACCATTCTTCTCCATTAGGAATAATATCTTTGATTTTGGCCCTATTTGTGCCAGCATAAACAAGAAGAAAGTCAGGTCATAGGAGAAAATTAAAAATAAAGCATAAAACCCCCCAAGAAAAATAAGGCAAAAGGGACCCTCCAATGCTTCTAGAGGATATTAATGTCCTAAAATAGCCTGTTGTCCAAAAGAACTGCTATCAACTCACAGATTAGTGTTTTTCAACCCCTTTGATTCCAGCAAGCTGTGCATGTCACTACTCACTAACATATAAGCCTGAGTCCTTATCTATTTCTTTGGCCTGTTCCTGAAGATCTAATTATCCTCATTCTTTAATTATCAGAGAACATAACTTACCCGGAGTATTGAGGCATTTTATCCTCTCACCACAAATGCTTGGAGATTCAGTGCACTCATCTCTGTCCTGTAAATCCCAAGAATCATATTGAAACAGTTTAACATGACAACTTATATTTGAAACAGGCATTTCAGGCTCTGTGACATCCATCTGTCCATAATAGGTGTAAGTAGGGATGGAGAAGGGATTGATCCCATAAGCAAGTTAGAGCAGGACAATTTTGATTTGGATTTGTTACCTGTCTTAACCAGGTATCCACAACCACTGTGTGGTGCCACAGAAAGCAAGCAGTGTGCAGATGGGCTGAAAGGAGGGGTTGCACAAGTAACACTTGTTATGATGCACATCCCCAAGAGTGCTGCATTAACCGATTGATCTGAAGGACATTGCAACAATCGAGACAGTGTTAGGATAGGCTTTTAAGGACATTTAGTCTGGGAGGAAGCTGCTAACCAAAACACTCATGAAAAGTAAATCAGAAAGTAATATTCCCTGTCAATGAGCCCTCCTTTCACCCTACAGCAGGCAGAGGGGAGAAAAACAGCCTCCATTTGCATTTAAATGCTAACATTAAAGAAAACTGAGGCTAGCAGAGAGGGAACTGGACAGATACATTCAAGTTCTCAGTATTTGGTTGGTCAGGCTCATGTTAAGCTAAGAATTGGGGGTAACACTTAGCAAACAAGATACTGCTTTAAATATCAAGTTGCCAGTATATCTTCAAACTTCTAAATTACAGAAAGCAAACAAAGAACCATCTTATTTTGTTTGCACACTATTGTATAGTAAAATGTATTTACATTGTAAAATAAAATGTATTTAACAATAAAAGTATCCATGTTCTATATTTGTGTATTTATATGTTATGTTTAAGCAGCAGCTAGTTCTTGTATTTGTTTTAACTGACAACTTTTGTTTCCAAACTTATAAATAAATGTCTGGCTCATGCTTAGTAGAGCTTTCCTGTGCTTTTCAGAGATGTCTAGAAGCTCCTTTAGAGTGTGATGGAATTAAATAAACAAATTTAACATGCATTAAGTCTAAATGTTTTAGTATGTCTTTTCCTACCACGATGAAAAGAAGTCCTGCCAGCTGTCAGATTTGGGTAAGTGTCACACCCAACAGGCACAAACTAGTGCCTCGTTAAGAACACTAAATGCTAAAGAGAAAGCAAAAAAAATCTTCTGGCAGACTTTGAAGTGCTATAGACCCATTCAGTAAAACACATGCTTCAAACTGGATTTCCCTAGCTCTGCAAGTAGTTATTTCCAGAATGTAATCCAAATATGTCCAATGCTTTATAAGCAGCAACTGAAAGATACAGAATTATGTTTCACCTGGCAAATCCGATCAGAGTTTGTAGAACACTCGGCCATTTGGAAAAAACCAGCAGGACACAATGTGCATTTTTCACATTGTGAAGGTGTCTTTTGGAAATTGCAAAATTCATCACTTTCACAAAGGCCACAGTCCAGCAAAGACTCCCCAACATTAATCACTTTTGCATCCACTTCTACTTTATGCACAGAGTACGACTTCTGGAGGTGATTTCTGACCTGGTTCTGAAGTCCATGAAGATGACTTTCAAAATAATTTTGAATATCCTCTTGCAAACTCTGAAATGACATTTGTTTCACTGTATCAAAAAGCATGCCATACTGGACTTTGATCAGATTCATTTGTTCATACATTCTTCTTTGCTGTTCAAGAATCTCCCGTTGCTGGCTAACCAACACGTGCTGCTGTTCAGCAAGTTTTTGCTGCAAATCAACTATGATCTGCTGTTGGCTTTTTAGCATTTCAGTGAATTTCTCATGCCCTTTTGCAAGGTGCAGTTGTAGTATTAGGGCATCTTCAGATGGAACTTCATTTTCTCCTGAAATACAAATGATTGATTATTGTCCAAGCTTGTTGCATTATCTCTTCAAAAGCATTCCAATTTTAGCAGGTTAATGAAAAGTCTCACTAAATTCAAGTCATCATTATAAGGTCAGTTCCTTTACTACCTTTGTAGCCCCTTCATGGGACTATGTTTTCCATTTCACAAGCAACTTTTGAAATCATCATTTGCCCCTGCTTAAGGGCATAAATTAATCATCACATCAATAACAGATTAATCATTCCTATGTACATGTTCAAACACAGTAATGAGTAAATGGCCAATTTTCACTGCAGAAGTGATAAAATGAGGTGATAAAACTTGCTGCAAATAATAAGCCATTAAGGGTAGTAAAAGTAAGGGTCAATTGCAAAGAGCTGCAAAATGAGTCTATGATACTGAGCAGCAGCAATAAAACGACCAAAAAAACATTCATGGGAGGTAAAAGTGAATTGAGGTCCCCACTGAAAAAAAATCCAAATTTTTTAATTCCAAATGTCATACTTGAAGATTATTATTACGCCTTGGAAATTATATAATCTAGATGAATATCTAAAAATAATATATCTAGATAAAAACGTTGGGCTACAGAATCATGTAATCATCAGTTCAGTGCACAACAGAGGTCAGAAAGGCAAATAAAATGCTAGGATTAATTAGGAGAAGAATGTGTAACAGAAGATCATATATCATTATGACATTACATTAATCAATAGAGCATCTTAATACAGAATGCAGTCCTGGTTCTGCATCTCAAAAAAGGAGTACAAAACTCACAATTTCACAAAAAGGGCAGCAAGGAAAATCTAACATATGATACTGCTCTAATATGAGAAAACATGTAAGACTTTTCAGAATCAGGAAAAAAAAAAAAGAAACCAAACAACTGTGCTATATTACAGGTAATCTTAAAGCAAGTAAATATGGAAAGAGTCATCAGTCTTTCTTCCAATGAAAGAACTAAGGAACATTAAATGAAGGCAGCAGTTCCATACACACTAAACTCCAAAAATAAAATCAATTTGGGACTAAAAGATACACAGACCTGAATCGATCAGATTCAAGAATCTAAGAAACAAACTGTTGGAGCTGGGAAAATGATCTAGGAAAATATCATGCCATACTTTCTACAGTATCTGCAGCTGGACACTGCCAGGAGAGATCCTGAATACATACAATCATTTACCTGTTCTTAAAGAGGACTGATTTTTATTCTATAAGCACAGAACATGAAGGATGACACAATGAAAAGAGACCATATCCAGTTCCTGTTTACAGTTCCCAAAATATTTTGCTGTTTGTTTACTTTTACTCACAGCATAAGGTGCACATTAATTTTTATTTTTCAGCATTCACTTAAATATTAAGGTAGCTTGCAGTATACTGGATTTGAGAAAACAAAGACCAGGATAAGACAACAAGACTCAGTTTCTGTGCAATCCTTCTTTTGGGATGCCAGTCTTTCATCTGAAATAAGGTGCACTCACGGCAGTACTGAGAAACAGCACGGACAAAGGGCTCATCTGATGTGAAATGGGACTATGAGTCTGCACTCCAGCATCTTCACCTGGCCAAAAGAAGTAGTCCAGCTGCAGGAGTCTTCCAGACAGTAGGTGTGGTGCTGGTGATACTGGCTAAAAAGATGATGAAGACCTCTGTGTAACCCCCACAGATGGGCTGTGCTGGCTGACAGGCAGCTGGTGGAGAGTGACAGTCACCTGCCACATGCACATGAGCCTGCAAACACAGACACAGCGCTGAGAATCAGCTCAAGCCCCTGATATTGGCCTGGACTTTGGAGGGTGTCAGGCATGGCCTTCAGTAAGCATTTGAGCAGACTGCACCTCATACGAATGGGGCTTTTTAACAGGCTGAATGACATACTATTTGGTTTAGCAAAACACAGTTTTCTCCAGCAAGTTTAACTAGAGCACGAATATTTTAATTACTAAAGAATCACTGCAAATCTACTCAAGCACTGTCACAAAGCTGGCAGTGATAGGCTGGGGTGGGCCACCAGATCTCCACCTATGCATGGTGAATTAATGCAGGTAGAAAAATGGCCTTTGGGTCACCTAGCCAGTATATTCCAGCTTGCCCACTGTCTGAGGAGAGGTCCAGTGGCAAAGAAACATCCCATTCAGCTGGTATTAGTGATGTGCTGAAATGGCACCTTGACAGAAATTTTCCCCTAGAAGCAGAGAAAGACAGGAACAGTCACCGACCTGTCTCTTGAATCACTGAATCATGGCTTGTGTTGGAAGGGACCTTAGAGTTCATTCAGTTCCAAGGCCTCTGCCACACCCTGCATTAGACCAGGTTGCTCAGAGCACCATCCAACCTGGCCCTGAACACCTCCAGGAGTGGGGCATCCATGAATTCTCTGGACAACCTGTTCAGTGCCTCACCACCCTCGCAGTAAAGAATTGCTTCCTAGTAAATTATCTACACCTACTCTCTTAAAGTTGGAAGCCACTCCCCCTTGTCATGGACATTTTATCTATTTGAGTGGCAGCTCTCCCCAGGCAATTGTAAATGCATTTCCCCAAATTAGAGATCTGATTATCACATTTTTTTTGTTCTGTTTGTTTTAGTAGACAAGCCATGCTGGAATTGCTACACAAACTATGCTCACTTGTAAGACTTATGGCTCCAGCTGACAGTGGGGATTCCTCTGTTCTGCTGTAGGAAACTCACTGACCTGTGTTCAAAAGGTCTCAGGGGAACATAGAGAATATTAGAGATTGCAAGCAGAGCAGAATGCTGGATTCTTGCCTATACACTGACTTGAAGGAAACCAAAGACAGTCAACATGCCTTATTTTTTTGTTCCTTATGCCAAATACATGGGATTTCTGCTAGATGTTGATGAATTCAGTATGGTGGTGTTCTTCTTCTAGGAGAGAAAGCTGCCTTATGAAGGTCTGGGTTGGGTCCTGTCTGTGGAATGGGCAAAACATGTATATATGCCCTCTGTCCAGTCTGGAAAAAAGCATGTCTACAGCAAGACTCATTCACACCAACTGCAGCAGTGGGCACAAGGCAATAACAGTGAGAGAGGAGAACTTCTGAGGGTGCAGTGGTCCTCATCTGAAAACTCACACAGAAGCTTGTGTGTTATCACAGGTTCGCTCGCTGTGTGCTTCCAATGCCACCAGTGCCTTCCATGAGATTACATTATTTAGTGGGCAGTGTTGTACATAGCTTTCTCTCCAATTCATAGGACACTTCTCTCTGCCACAGGAAGATGAATACACAAATCCATGATCACCACTGCCCATAACCCATTCTTGACACATTTAAGGATTTTGTTAAGGGAAACTTCTAACCACACTTCTCATCCTCCAAGACTTCACCCAGCATCAAGCCTGCAGAGTATAAAACTGAAAGAGCAAACTCTGAGTCTCCAAACATCTTCACCCTCTGACCCTTTAGCTTTAATTCATCTGAGGCACATCAGAGGGGACAGAAAACCGAAACCTAAGGTCCAGGAGATGAGAGGTGCATCTAACTCATTATGTTAGCTGTAACTCCTGATGGTATTGGAGCCTGGGCAGCACAGACTGATCTGAGACATCCAAAGATTAAGATAATGCTTGGACAAAGGTCATGCTGAGCTGGATGTTCTTGGTAAGACTTAAACAGAGATACAGTATGTCTGTTTTCAGCACCATCCAAAAGTATGACTCTTTTCTGTGCAAACAGAATGCTCTTACTCTCTGCCAATGCTTGTATAACACAGAGAAGGATTTTGGTACAGACAAAGGAAATGCAAATATCCTGGGTTCTTCAGCAAAATGGAGGCATGGCATTTATGACGACAGCATGAAGGAGAGTATGCAAAGAAGCAGAGAAAATGGAGATTAACTGTACTGACTCGTTTACTACTGTCCACCTTTGTTCACTGAGCGTACAAAGGTTCTCTAAGAAATCTAGGGACAGTTTCAGGCAAGATGAAGGTAGACAGTGTCACTGCATTAGGCACAGGGAGGCTTAAATGTCAGTCCTGGGATTGGAATCACCAACTGCAGCAGTCTCCTCTGGAGTTGTCACTTCACTAAGAAGACCTTGATAGCTTGCAGGTTTGGCATGTGCTCTGGTGTCTGAAGCAGCCACAGCACTCATATTTGCCACGCAGATGTGAGAAAGCTTAAATTATCTTCATGCTTTTCATTAGCTTTTAACATCAATGGGTAATAAATTACCCTTCCTAATATATTTCACATCTTTCAGACAAGGCATTAAACCAGAATCCAAACGTTTTGTGGTTATTGAAGACCTGTTGGTGCTCTCCATGTTGGTAAATCCACAAATCCCTGACAATTAGATACACCTTCAGCTGTGAGTATAACCATAGACATATCCAGCTTCCTAGAGGGATACCAAATTCACCAGAGCTGTGCTTGTCAATGGGCAGGCAAGTGTTCTGAACGATGTACTGTAAGACATTTTACAACTTTTTTTTCCTGTAGCTATTACAGCAAGACAGTTTGGCAGCAATAGCAAGTTACTTACCAATGGCACCAGTCTGGCTATGAACATACACCCACCCCATGGGAGCCTTTTATGATGTTGCTACAAGTTAAGAGCACCAGAAATACCAGACTGTGAAGAGAGAGAGTTAGCCTTGTTTAAAATCAGCACTAAAAAAGATTCTGCCACGTTTCATCAGCTCTAGGTCTCCCAGATGCACGTGAATATGGAAGGGAGATGAAACGGAGCAGAGAGAGGAGCCACGGCAGCAATACCCTCACATGGTGTAAAAACCAGTGCCAGATTTTCTTCCTAACTCTCCCAAAGCAAGGAGCTCTGGTGCAGTGGCTCCGGTGCCCCTGTGTCCGGGTTCCCAGAAGGGCTGAGGCCCCTTGGCCCAGCAGACACCTGCCCGCCCTGAGGAGACCCAGAACCCTGCGGCTGCGGCTCTCCGTGACCACGTTGAGCCCCGCGGGCTGCAGGAACCGTACGTGCCACGGAAAGGCTGTGATGGTGTGGGACGTGGGGCGTGCCCTCCCGCCCCCGTGCCCCTCATGCCGCCCCGCACCTGGCTTGACGTCGCAGGTGAGCTGCACCCCCAGGGCGCCGCCGGCCCGTTCGGGAGCGGCGTGGGCAAAATCGTCCCCCGCGAACTGGGCGGCTCTGTCGGCGGCGCGCAGCAGGGCGGGCTCGGGGCAGCCCTCGGCGGGGGCGGCGCAGCCCGGGCCGCGGGACCGCGGCCGCA